>CAKNYM010047038.1:50146-97938 GCA_932195095.1 Andricus curvator | reverse complement strand
ATAGCGGATCCAATATGGCGGACAAAATTGTCAAACAAAACCGATTTAACTAAAAATTGCTACTCGGGTATTTTTCGGGTCGCTGATTTCAAATCCAAAGTGAAAATTTGAAAATCCAAAACGGCGGATCTAATATGGTTTACCAAAATGTAAACAAAATCGATTTAACTAAAAATTGTTACTCGGGGGTTTCTGGCGTCGCTTATTTAAAATATAAAGTCAAAATTCAACATAGCGGATCCAATATGGCGGACCGAAATTGTCAAACAAAACCGATTTGACTAAAAATTGCTACTCGGGTATTTTTCGGGTCGCTGATTTCAAATCCAATGTGAAAATTTAAAAATCCAAAACGGCGGATACAATATGGTGGACCAAAATGTCAACAAACCCGCTTTGAATAAAAATTGCTACTCGGATATTTTTCGGGTTGCTGATTTGAAAACCTAATTTAAAATTTAAAAATTCAAAACGTTGGATCCAATATGGCGGACTAAAAAGTTAAACAAAATCGATTTACTAAAAATTGTTACTCGTGGTAAAACAAAACCGATTTGAGTAAAAATTGCTACTCGGGTTTTTTTGGATCACTGATTTTAAATATTGAGTCAAAATTCAACATGGCGGATCCAATATGGCGGAAATTAATAAAAAACCGATTTGATTAAAAATGATCAATGATACAGGGTCATGACAATTTTTTTAGTGAAGCTAATAGTTAATAAAATACCTATTGTGGAAAAATACATTTAAGAAAATGAATTTCTTTCTAGATTTAAATGCCAGCACAGCACATGGCAGGTACAACTATTAGAAGCATTCGAAGAAAGAAAAGTTCGTTATGCGAGGTCAAAGTGGGTGTGATTGGAGCTCCAGGAGTTGGAAAAAGCGGTAAAATTTACTCTTTTTTGAATTAAAACTATATTATCAGTTATTTTTAATCAATGAAAAAAACATGATTTTTTACGAATAAAGTTTAAAACTTACGAAAAATAGTTATTTCGATAATAGTTTTTGCAACAGAATTTTCTCTTACTGTCGCTTCCTACCAACTTTTTAAAAATGATTGAATTTTAATCAGTTATGACTCATTTTTTCAGTAAAAAGATTTCCTACAACTCTACTGCTTTTAATTTTAAAAATAAGCGATTAAACTTGCAATACTTGAAATACTGGAACTATGTATGAAACTTTCAAAATTAAGAACAGTAGAGTTGTAGAGAATTCCCCCCACTAAAAAGCGATCAATTATTGAAATTTAACTGGTTTTTAAAAATATTGTTATTAATTCTAAATTAAAATAAATATTATTTTTATACAATTATAAGCCTACCCCAAAAGGGAAATGGCTTAATGGTATAATAATAACAAATTAAAATAAATATTAAAATAGCTACATCAGCTAATGTACAATTTTAATTTTAATTTTAATGTTAATCGGTTTTTAGTAATTTGCATACAGATTATTTTTATTTACAAATTTTAAAAATTCTTTGATTCAAAGAAAATTTTGTTGATTCAAAGAAATTTTGTTTTGTTCTCATCAAAATTTTTCTTAATTTAAAATGATTTTCTAAATTTTCAAGTTATTTTTGATTAAATTAAAAAAATTATGTTGATTATGTCTGAGTCATTCTTATGTTTTCCATTTTCGACACAGATCGATTTTTAAGATATTTACAATTGAAAATTCTCAAAATTGTTTAATTTTGAATATTTGTAATCCAAAATCATGACATTTGGAACATGATTTTAAAATGGATTTGAAGATTTGCAATCGAAGATTAATTAATTTTTAATGTGTATAATTTAGGAACCTGTAGTTTCGCATGTTTCTTTTTTTTTTGTATAATTTAATTTTGAAGATGTACAATTGAAAACTCTTTAATTTTTAAGATTTTTAAATAAAACTTCTTAAATTTTGATGATTTTAAAAATAAAAAGTCAAGAGTTTTCAATCCTAAATCTTCCTAATTGAACAAATTTCAAATGTAAATCAGAAGAATTTTGACATCTAAAATTTTAAAAATATAGAATTGAAAATTATTTAATTTTCATGATCATTATTTCAAAGGTATGTACTTTTGAATGGTTTTTTTCAAACAATTCAATTTTCAAGATTTAAAATTTAAAATTCTTCAATTTTAAATACTTGCAATTTAAAATTAGAGATTCATTAATTTGAAATGTTCATAGTTCAAAGTTATATAATTTTGAACATATTTTTGGAATATGTAGTTTGATTTTGAAGACTTACAATGAAGAATTCTTTAATTTTCAAGATTTGTGATTGAAGATTCTTCAATTTTTAAAATGTAAAAATCAAGATCCTTAAATTTGGATGATTTTGGAGATCAAAAGTCAAGATTTTTCGATTCTCAATTTTCAAAATTCAATAAATTTCGAATTCAAGTTATCAAAAATATAGAATTTTTAATTGGAAAACTCAAAATTTGCACAAGTTTTAATGGTAAACTTTAAAAATTAGAAAGTCTTCAACTTTAAAGATTTGGATTCAAACTTCTACAACTTTTTAAGAGATAGAATTAAAAGTTATAGAATTTTGAAAATATAGAAATGAGAATCATTCAATTTTTAAGATTTATGTTTTGAAGATATTCAATTTTGATCATTTTTTTAAATAGTTCGATTTTTAGTATTGAAAATTGAAAATTCTTCAATGTTTAAGACTTAAAATTGAAAATTATTTCATTTTCAAGATTTAACATTTAGTAATTTGAAATGTTTATGGTTCAAAATGATATAATTTTGAACGTTTTTTTTTTGAAATATGTAGTTTAATTTTGAAGATTTACAATGGAAAATTCTTTGATTTTTAAGATTTGCAATTGAAGATTCTTCAATTTGAAAGATGTAAAAATGAAAATTCTTAAATTGGATGATTTTGAAGATCAAAAGTCAAGATTTTTTAATTCTGAATCATCAAAAATGAAGAAATTCCGAATGCAAATCATCAAAAATATAGAATTTTCAATTGGAAAACTCAAAATTTGCACAAGTTTTAATTGTAAATTTACAAAATTAGAAACTCTTCAACTTTAACGATTTGCGATTCAAACTTCTACAACTTTTTAAGAGATAGAATTTTGAAAATATAGAATTCAAAATTATTCAATTTTTAAGATTTCTGTGTTAAAGATATGTAATTTTGATCATTTTTTGAAATAGTTCGATTTTTAGTATTCACAATTGAAAATTCTTCAATGTTGAATACTCTAAATTGAAAATTATTTCATTTTTAGATTTACAATTCAACATTTATTATTTTGAAATGTTTATGGTCCAAAATGATATAATTTTGAATTTTTTTTTAAATATGTCGTTTAATTTTGAAGATTTACAATGGAAACTTCTTTAATTTTTAAGATTTGAAATTGAAGATTCTTCAATTTGAAAGATGTAAAAATGAAAATCCTTAAATTTGATGATTTTGAAGATCAAAAGTCAAGATTTCTTAATTCTAAATCTTCAAATTTGAAGACATTTCGAATGCAAATTATCAAGATTATAGAATTTTTAATTGTAAAACTTCAAAATTACATAATTTTTTATTGTAAATTTTCAAAATTAAAAACTCTTCAATTTTGAAGATTAAGGATTCAAATTTCTGCAAATTTCAAGAGTTAGAATTAGAGGTTATTGGATTTTGATGATATAGAATTGAAAAATATTCCATTTTTAAGGTTAATGTTTTTTATTTTTAAGGTATGTAATTTTGAATGTTTTTTTAAACCAATCAATTTTGAAGATTGACAATTGAAAAATTTTCAATTTACAATACTTGCAATTTAAAATTAAAGATTCATTAATTTGAAATGTTTATAGTTCGAAATTATGTAACTTTGAACATATTTTTGGAATATGTAGTTTGATTTTGAAAATTTACAATGAAAAATCATTTAATTTTTAAGATTTGTAATTGAAGATTCTTCAATTTTAAAAATGTAAAAATCAAAATCCTTGAATTTGGATGATTTTGGAGATCAAAAGTCAAGATTTTTCGATTCTCAATCTTCAAAATTGAAGAAGTTTCGAATGCAAATCATCAAAAATATAGAATTTTTAATTGGAAAACTCAAAATTTGCACAAGTTTTAATTGTAAATTTTCAAAATTAGAAATTCTTCAACTTTAAAGATTTGGATTGAAACTTCTACAACTTTTTAAGAGATAGAATTAAAAGTTATAGAATTTTGAAAATATAGAATTTAAAATTATTCAACTTTTAAGATTTATGTTTTAAAGATATGTAATTTTGATCATTTTTTTAAATAGTTTGATTTTTAGTATTTACAATTGAAAATTCTTCAATGTTGAAGACTTAAAATTCAAAATTATTTCATTTTTAAGAATTACAATTTAACATTTAACAGTTCTGCAAATTTTAAGAGTTAGAATTGAAAGTCATTGAATTTTGAAAATATGGAATTGAAAATTATTTAATTTTTAAGATTTATATTTTAAAGTTATGTAATTTTGAACATTTTCAACAATAGTTCCATCTTTATGATTTACAATTTAATATTTATCAATTTGAAATGTTTATATCTTAAAAATTGAAGAGATTTCAAACGGAAATTATCAAGATTATAGAATTTTTTATTTTAAAACTTCAAACTTGCATATTTTTGAATTGTAAATTTTGAAAATTGAAAACTTTTCAATGTTGAAGAGTTAAAATAAAAATTTTTGCATTTTGAAAAAAGAGAATTAGAAATTCTTCAATTTCAACGACTTGCAATTTAAAATTCTTCAATTTTTAAGCTGTACAATTAAAGATTTATTACCCTGAAATGCTTATAGTTTGAAGTGATGTAATTTTGAACATTTTTTGGAATATGTAGTTTTATTTGGAACATTTACATTGAAGCATCCTTCAATATTAAAGATTTTTTAAATTTTAAAGATTTTCATTTGCAAAAATTCTGATCTTTTTTTTATTCATTTAAGATATGTTGTCTTATATATAAAAAATAAATGGTCATTCAGGTGGCTCGGGTAGTAAAATACTAAAATGAATTTAATAAGACAATGCTCAAAATATTTTTCCAAAATTACGTAAAACAGGCAAAGAAGTTAATTTTTTTTATTAAGGAATACACATATATTACAAAAATATTATATAATTTTCGTACATTTGCATGGTTTACCTTATAGATGGATTCATCTGAACATAATCATTAATCCTCTCCTGGGTTGACAAAAGCCCCCAAAATTTTTCGGTGTCCATTACTCAGAGTTTCTACGTCCATAAAAAATCTTATGCCACCCACAAAAACGGGAACAGTTTCAACAGGAAATTGTTGGCGATATGAATTAGCTGGAGAAAAATTACCAATATGAAGGCCAACTGATAGCACTGATCCTGTTTTAGGATTTACCTTCACCCTAAAATCTTCACGCGAATAATTGATGTACCATACTGATTTGTTGGGAGTTGGACCTTAAAAAAAATTGCGATTTTAGGAAGATTACAAATTAATTTCAAAATTAAAACCCAACACTTCTAAATTGAAGCACAGGAAATAAAAAAATGTTTATTTTTAATTCTTTAAGAGTTCACAATTTACAAAAATAGCTTTTAAGAATCACTATTTTGAAAATAATTTTTTTTTAAACATCTCATAATATGAAAATTGAACTTCTAAAAATTGAACAATATTTTGAAGAAAAATTATGTAAAATTAAAACTATTAAACCTTAACAATATTATTCAAATTACATAGAAAAATGTTAAAATTTGATGAAAACTTGTTTAGTTGATTGCATTAAAATAATTAATTAATAGAAGCCTTAGTAATTAAATAATATCATGTATAGAGCTTCTACAAAAATTGCAAATTTTGAGGGACTATTGTCCAATATTTATTAATTACTAATTTAGCATGAAGATTAAATCATTAAATGGACAATATTGTTACATCATTCCGACTCATGATACGCAATTTATTTATCTAATTATTACTAAATTTTAGTGAATTAATTAATAATTAAATCAAATTCTCTATATAAAGTATACTAAAAATAAATTTCTGGGACAAAGTTTCTGTGGAAAAATCAATTTTTAGCCTACACTATTCATTCGATTTAAACGTTTAGTTTTAAAATTAATCTTTTCAAATTTCAAAAAGATTTGCGTTCTTAGATTTTTATTAAAAAAATTTATATCCAGCAACAAAGTTGACTTTGTTTAACCTTTCAGAAGTAGAATTTTTACAGGTTTCCATATTTATCACATTGGACCTTGAAAAAAATAGAAATATGAGATTTTAGAAAGAATGAAAATCAGTTTTAAAATTGAACACATCTCAAAAGTAAACAATTGATTATTTGAAAATAGATGCTATTTGACAATTCTCTGAACAATTTTCATGAAAAAAATCAGAGTATGGCTATTTTTCAAGGAATAGGCTAAATTTTTGTTTACGGAATCAACTAAGAATGTCTTTCTAATAACTCTGTGCTATAATGCTTTGCAAATTCACAAGAATTATTAATTATTCAATTAATTTTTATTAACATATTCAGAGTTTGGCTATTTTTCAACAAATAGGCGTAATTTCATTCACGAAATCAACTAAAAATGTATTTCCGATGACTTCTGTCTATGATAATTTGCAAATTCACAAGAATTATTAATTATATAAACAAATTCAAAGTCTTTCCGGTGACTCTTTGCTATGATGCTTTCCAAATTGCCAACAATTATTAATTATTTTAACAATTTCTATAAAAAACAAAAGTATGAAAGCAAAGAGTCATCGGAAAGACATTTTTAGTAGATTCCGTAGACAAAAATATCTAAATTTATTTATAAATATTGTTTACATAATTACGAAGTGTTTTCAATTTTAAGAGTAGCATAGCAGAGAATCGCCGTAAAAACATTTTTAGCTGATTCTTAAACAAAAATTAAGCGTATTTGTTGAAAAATAGTAAAACTCTAAAATTTTTAAAACATTATTGTCAAGATAATTATAAACGTGTGGCAATTTCAAAAATATCATAGCAAGCAATCATCGGAAAGATATTCTTAGTCGATTTCGTAAACAAAAATTGAGCCTCTTTGTTCGGAAACAGCCAAATTCTAAATTAATAATTAAAAATTAAAATAATTTTTAAAAATAATTTAACATTCTTGTGAATTTGCTAAGCATAATAGCAAAGAGTGATCGAAAATACATTCTTAGTTGATTCCATGAAAAAATCAACCTATTCGTTGAAAAACAGCCAAACTCTGACTTTGTTTACAAAAATTGTTTAAATAATTAATAATTTTTATAAATTTGAAAAGTGTCATAGCATCGAATTATAGGAAAGATATTTCCAGTTGATTCCGTAACAAAAGTTGAGCCCATTCCTTGAAAAATATCCAAACTGTGAACTTGTTTATAAAAACTATAAAAATTTCAAAATAGCATATATTTTCAAATAATTGTATGATTTTAGCATAGATATAAGACTTTCTTCGATAAATCTGAAAATCTGAAACAATGGTACTTCTGAAAAGTTAAAACAGACATAAAAAACATATAATTAACCAATTTTTTATCAAAAATCCAAGCCCACAAATATGTTCCAAATTTAAAAATCATTCATTATAAAAAGGAAACATTCAAATCGAATGAGTAGTGTAGGCTAGACATTGATTTGTCCACAGAAACTTAGTATGAAGCGAACAAAAAAATCAGAAATATATTCCATAATGATCAATATTTTTTTAGGATCCATAAGTTCAGGGATGGATCAATAAATGTCTTATCATCTGATGATGATGTGTACCACATCATTATCAGCAGGTAGGCAATCATCCAAATTCTAAAAGACCTCCACGTTGTTTGAGAGAGTTTATCTGTATATTATATTTCAAAATGAGAAGTTTTTATCTCAGAATGAAAATAATAATCTTCTCATTTTAAAATATAATATACAGATAAACACTCTTAAAAACCTCGGAGGTCTTCTAAAATTTGGATGATTGTCTGCCTCCTGATGATATCACAGCGAAACGTGTCTATATCAAGTTAATAAAACCACTTGAAATCAGATTAGATATCTATACACTCATCTCTGATCTTAAAAGCTCTTTAAGAAACATTTCATCATAACAAGGTAAAGAAGCCAATAATTACTACATAATAATAGCAAGCTCAGCTCTCAAAATTCTTCCATTAGGTTCCACGAACACCAAAAATCTTTAGCCACATTAAATTACCTGATGTCCTCGGTGGAAGCTGAGCTCCTATAACTTTTTCATTTTCTATGTATACGATAACTCTTATGCCATCTAGATATTCAGCACGGCTTACATAATTGTGAGAATTTTTGTAAAAGTGATCTGGAATAATATTGGGACCTAGAAGCCTAGCGTCGAAAGCCTTATTTTTTTTAGGAATTCGCCACACCCCAATTACCCTGTCCCCACACGCGTAAGTGTTAGTTGGTGGGTCAAGATTTGAGTCCTCTTCGAGAGAATATTGGCTACTTGATGCGTCTGGATGTTGGGCAGGTGGGTGAGGATATTGGCTACTAGATGGATCGGAATATTGGTCAGGTGGGTGAGGATATTGGCTGCCAGATGAGTGGGGATGTTGGTCAGGTGGGTGAGAATATTGGCTACCTGATGGGTGAGGATGTTGGGCAGGTGGGTGAGGATATTGGCTACCAGATGAGTGAGGATATTGGACAGGTGGGTGGGGATACTGGCTACCAGGTGGGTGAGAATGTTGTTCAGGTGGGTGAGGATATTGGCTACCAGGTGGGTGAGGACCTTCAGCAGGTATGTGAGGGTATTGGCTACCAGATGGGTGAGGATATTGGCTACCAGATGGATGAGAATATTGGTCAGGTGGGTGAGGATATTGGCTACCAGATGAGTGGGGAAGTTGATCAGATGGGTGAGGATATTGGCTACCAGATGGGTGGGAATATTCGCCACCATGTGACCAGGATGAACCTGCTCCGCTATCCGAAGCGTTTAATTCTGTAAAAATAAAATAAAGCACTGACGATGATGTCGATATATCTTTTAAAAGAAAGCTCAAGATAATACACTCACCATCGAAATTATAGAGAATCTTGATTGTAAAGAGTAGAGTGCTAAAAAGGTTCTTCATTGTTTTCTAGAGAAATTGCATAAACGGTGACTGATAAATTAAAAATATAATCACTGCTATATATGTATATATATTCTACTCACTATCTGATTACTTAATTATATTATCACCCGCGCAATCTTCAGCACAAGAAGACTCTGTTCTGCTATTAATAAAACATTCACAGACTAATTTTTGGCGAATTTATAAACGTTAACGAAGACCGTATAAGACCTCTGATATTTGATCTGTGTTATTTCTTTCAGTCTAGAGTGAGCTATCTAATGACATATCAAGTCAAGGCTGTCACATGAGTGAAAAAATATTCCAAAATCTTAATTATTATTCAGATGTTGATTAATTGGTAGTCACTGGTTGTCTGTAGACAGGGGGCATAATTATACTGAATTTTATTCACAGTAAATGCCAGTTGATCAATTTGATCCCGAAATTGAATCAAAATGATATGCAGCGATCATTTCAGACTTTTTTATCAGTAAATTGTCATAAATTTTCATGAGCATCAAAGCTGTCGAGTGTCAGTTGTTATACCACATCCATGTCACGGTCGTCAAAATGCATATTGGAATTTCAAAACTGAGCTTTCAAAATTTTTCCTACATTTTTTTCACGAAGTCATCAAGTTTCAACGAAAACTGGAACCAGAAAAATCTAACGAAACACATTTTAGAGATAAAAAAATAATTTCCAGGGCTATCTAGAGATTTGTAGCTTAATAGGAAAATTGGAATTTTTTTCACAACCTGAAATCCAAAATTTTCTAAAACGTTGTCTGTTGGTCCTACGATGTTTGCAAATCTTCGAGAAGTGAAAGTCAGAACAAGGTATAGTTATAGAAGCGCATTTAGAAAAAAAATAAGTTCCAGAGTTGAATATTCGTTTTTTCTTTTGTTTGAAATTAATTTAGAAAGTTGCAAAATCTAATATTATATTTTTGGTCAAAAATTGTATTATTTCGTGGGAAAATTAAAAGTTCTTTATTGAATATTCAGAATTTTCAACATAAAAAATTAACCTGTTTTCTCGACAATTCTTTTATTAGCTAAAAATTAATTTATTTAACTAAAAATGTTACTATTCCATTTTTGATTGAAAATTCGTCTTGTTTGGTAGAAAATTAATGTTTTTAGTTGAAAGCCCATCTTTTTCGTTGAAATTTAACTACTTGGTAGAAAGTTGAACTTTTTTCTAATAAAAAATCATCTGTCTGATAGTAAATTTAATTACTTTTTTTTTTAAATTCATTTTTTGTTTGAAAATTCATTTTTTTGACTGAACATTCAACTGTTTGATTTTGGGTTACAAACTAATCTTTTTTAGCTGAAAATTCAACTATTTGGTCTAAAGTTGATGTGTTTGGTTAGAAATGTATATTGTTGTATCAATAGTTCAACAATTCGGTTGAAATTTTTTTGCTAACCAAAAAATCTTTTTTGGTTGAAAATTCGTATTTTTTGTTTGAAAATTCATCTCTTTTGGTAGAAATTTCATCTTCCTTTTATTAAAAATGCTTTGAAATATTTTGCTGGAAAGGAATCTATTTTGACTGAGAATTCGACTATTTGTCAAAAATTCATTTTTTTATTGAAGATTCATCATTTAAGTTGAAAATTCATAAATTTGGGTGAAAATTCAACTAATACGTTGAAAACTCGTTTTTTCCGTAGAATTTCAGTTTAAGATTCATCATTTTAGTTAAAAGTTCATCTCTTTCGGTAGAAATTTGATCTCTTTGGCCAAAAACTCAAATATTTTTGGTTGTAAATTTAATGATTTTCTTAGAGTCATTCTTTTTCTTTAAAAATGTAACTGTTTTGCCGAAAAATCGTGTTTCTGGTTTGAACGTTCAACTATTTTAGTAAAAAAATAATATTTGTTTTTTTGAAAATTGATATTTTTTTCGGGTGGGAAATTCAACTATTTTTCACAAAATTCGCTTTTTTAGCTTGAAAATTCAACAATTTGGTTGATTTTTTTTTCTCATGCGTAAAGAATCTTCTTTGGTTGAAAATTCACCTTTTTCATAAAAATAGTCTTTTTGAAAAGTCTTCTGTTTTAGTAGAAATTTAATCTTCTTTTGAATAAACCTTGAAAACTTGAGTGTGAAAATTCCAAGAAGAATTGCTTTTTGGAATGTAAACAATCGTGTTGAAGGAAGTTCTGATGGAAATAGGAAAATTGCCTAATGGACCCTGAAATTCGTGCATTGCGAGATACATAGAACCGTAGAATGTGTTTTTTTAGTCTTGATAATTTTAGCTGAGATTTAAAATTTGTATAAAACAAATGCCGATATTGACCTTATCATGTTATTAGCATGAGTTTTGAACAATTTCCAAGACTTTATGACCGCGTAATCATTTCCGTTGCAGTGAATATATTCAAAGGAATTTATGCTCTAACTCATAGAGAAACAACACTCGTCTGCCAAATGAAATACATCTACTTCATCTTGTATAGAACTTGGTGAACTAGATGCGAAGTATATTTTTAGCTAAGACACGTTCCGATAACACTCCATCGTCTGGAATTCTTCGACGTCTCACAGTTTTTTCATTTTGACCCTATATTTAAAATTTCGAAAGAAAAACTAGAATTTTAGATGAATTATTAGTTTTAGTAAAGATTTTATTTATTTATGTAATTTTTGTTTTGCAGGAAAAACTATTTAATTTTTTATTAACTAGTATGATGAGGGTGGTGAAAAATACATAGGAAACTATTTTTGAATTTTCATGCTTATATCGTCCCCACATGTATTCGAATCCGCAAAAAAATAAATGTTTCTTTAAAAAAAATTATATTTAGAGGTTCCACAAACCCTATAGAGTTTCACGCGTATTTCCCATAATAAAAAAACATAACACTCCATCGTCTGGAATTCTTTGACGTGTCACTATTTTTTTCATTTTGAGCCTATGTTTGAAATTTCGAAAGAAAAACTCGCATTTGGATGAATTATTAGTTTTAGTAAAGATTGTATTTACTTATGTAATAATGTTTTGCAGGAAAAACAATTCCAGTTTTTTATCAATTAAGACGAGCATTATTACTGTGGTCCAAAAATGCATTGGAAATTTTTTTTCAGAATTTTCATGCATATCGCTCCCAAATTTGTTTGAATCCACAAAAAAATGATTGCTTCTTTAAAAAAAATGATATTTAGAGGTTCCACAAAATAATAAAACACAGCACTCCAATAACAGTCCATCGTTTGGAATTCTTCGACGTCTCAGGTTTTCATTTTGAGCCCATATTACAAATTTTGAAAGAAAAACTCTAATTCTAGATGATTTATTAGTTTTAATAAAGGTTTTAATTATTCATGTAATATTGTTTTACAGGGAAAACAATGTTAGCTTTTTTGATGAATTGGTACTAGCATCATTAGGGTGGTTTAAAAATGCATTGAAGATTATTTTTTAATTTTCATGCATATCGCCCCAAAATTTGTTCGAAACAACAACAAAAAATGCTTAAAAAAAGATATTTATAGATTCCACAAGCCGTATGAAGTTTAACACATATTCCCCATATAAAAAAACATAACACTCCATCGTCTGGAATTCTTCGAAGTGTCACAGTTTTTTTCATTTCGAGCCTATATTCAAAATTTCGAAAGAAAAACTCGAATTTTAGATAAATTATGGGTCTGAGTAAAGATTTTTATTATTCATATAATAATTTTTTGCAGGGAAAACAATTTTTTTATTGAATAATACTAGCATCATTAAGGTGGTCCAAAAATGCATTGAAGATTATTTTTTAATTTTCTTGCATATCGCCCCAAAATTGGTTAAAATCAACAACAAAAAATGCTTTAAAAAAATATGTTTAGAGGTTCCAAAAGCCCTATGAAGTTTAACACGTATTTCCCATAATAAAAAAACATAACACTCCATCGTCTGGAATTCTTCGACGTCTCACAGTTTTTTTCATTTCGAGCCTATATTCAAAATTTCGAAAGAAAAAATCGAATTGTAGATGAATTATTGGTTTAAGTAAAGATTTTAATTATTTATATAATAATGTTTTGCAGGGAAAACAATTTTAGTTAGTTTTTTTCAATCAATTAATACCACCATCATTAGGGTGGTCCAAAAATGCATTGGAAATTACTTTTGAATTTTCATGCATATCGCCCCAAAATTTGTTCAAATCAACAACGAAAAATGCTTTAAAAAAGATGTTTAGAGGTTCCAAAAGCCCTATGAAGTTTAACACGTATTTCCCATAATAAATAAACATAACACTCCATCGTCTGGAATTCTTCGACGTGTCACATTTTTTTTTATTTCGAGCCTATATTTAAAATTTCGAAAGAAAAACTCGAATTTTAGATGGATTATTGGTTTAAGTAAAGATTTTAATTATTTATATAATAATGTTTTGTAGGGAAAACAATTTTTTTATTGATTAATACTAGCATCATTAAGGTGGTCCAAAAATGCATTGGAAATTACTTTTTAATTTTCATGCATTTCGCCCCAAAATTTGTTCGAATCAACAACAAAAAATGCTTTAAAAAATATGTTTATAGGTTCCACAAGCCCTATTAAGTTTAACACGTATTTCTCACAATAAAAAAACATAACACTCCAATAACACTCCAACAACACTCCGTCGTCTGGAATTCTTCGACCTCTTACATTTTTCTTATTTTGAGGCTCTTTCTAGAATTTGAAAGAAAAACTCAAATTGTAGATGAATTATTAGTTTTGATGAAAATTGTAATTATTTATATAATATTGTTTTGCAGGAAAAACAATTTCAGTTTTTTATCAACTAGCATGATGAGGGTGGTCCAAAAATGCATTCGAATTTTTTTTCTTATTTTCATGTATAATGTTCCCAAATTTGTTCGTATCCACACAAAAATAAATGCTCTGAAAAAATGATATTTAGAGGTTCCAAAAGCTCTATAAAGTTTAACACGTATTTCCCATGATAAAAAACATAACACTCCGTCGTCTGGAATACTTCGACCTCTTACATTTTTCTCATTTTGAGCCTATATTAAAAATTTCGAAAGAAAAACTCAAATTTTAGATGAATTATTAGTTTTAAGAAAGATTTTAATTATTTATATAATATTTTTTTGCAAGAAAAACTATTTAAGTTTTTTATTAACTAGCATGATGAGGGTGGTTAAAAATACATAAGAAACTATTTTCGAATTTTCATGCTTATATCGTCCCCAAATGTATTCGAATCCACAAAAAAAAAATGTTTCTTCAAAAAAAATTATATTTAGAGGTTCCACAAGCCCTATGAAGTTTAACACGTATTTCCCATAATAAAAAAACATAACACTCCAATAACACCCCAATAACACTTTGTCGTCTGGAATTGTTCGACGTCTCACAGTTCTTTCATTATGAGCCTATATTCAGAATTTTGAAATGAAAACTCAAATTTTAGATGAATTATTAGTTTTAATAAAGATTTTAATTATTTATATAATATTTTTTTGCAGAAAAAACAATTTTAGTTTTTTATTAACTAGCATGATGAGGGTTGTACAAAAAAGCATTGGAATTTTTTTTCGTATTTTTATGCATATCGCCCCCAAATTTGTTCGAATCCACAAAAAAATGATTGCTTCTTTAAAAAAAAATTATATTTAGAGGTTCCAAAAAATAGTAAAACATAACACTCCATTAACAGTCTATCGTCTGGAATTATTCGACGTGTCACACTTTTTTTTTGTTTTGAGCCCATATTTACAATTTCGAAAGAAAAACTCAAATTTTAGATGAATGACTGGTTAAATTAAAGATTTTAATTATTTATATAATATTGTTTTGCAAGAAAAACAATTTAAGTTTTTTATTAACTAGCATGATGAGGGTTGTCCAAAAAAGCATTGGAATTTTTTTTCGTATTTTCTTGCATATCGCCTCCAAATTTGTTTGTATCCACACAAAAATTAATGATTTGAAAAAATGATATTTAGAGATTTCAAAAGCTCTATAAAGTTTAACACGTATTTCCCATAATAAAAAAACATAAAACTCCAATAACACTCCGTCGTCTGGAATTCTTCTACGTCTCACCGTTTTTTTTATTTTAAGCCCAGATTTAAAATTTTGAAAGAAAAACTCAAATTTTAGATGATTTATTAGTTTTAATAAAGGTTATAATTATTTATATAATATTATTTTGCAGGGAAAAGAATGCTAGTTGTTTTATAAATTGATACTAGCATCATTAGGGTTGTCGAAAAATGTGTTTTTTTTATTTAGAGCTTATCTTTAAACTTTTGAAAGAAAAACTCAAATTTAAGATAATTTATTAGTTTTTATGAAAGTTTTAATTATTTATGTAATATTGTATTGTAGAAAAAACAATTACCGTTTTTTATCAATTAATACTAGCATCATTAGGGTGGTCCAAAAATTCATTGAATAATTTTTTTTTCTCGAATTTCCAGGCATGTCGCATTTGGCATGCAACCCGAATTTGTTCAAATCCACACAAAAATAAATTCGTTTTTTTTTGGAAATGATATTATTACAGTTGAAATATTATTTTTATTTAGTTGTTACATGATAACATGGGTTGAAAAATAGAATGAAAAATTGTGCATTGCATAAATAATATAAAAATTCATTTCGATGATTTGTTTTTAATTTTCTCAAATTCAACAATTGTCTGCGTGCATTTGTTTGTATGTATCTCTTCTTTGATCAGTATAACCCGAGAAGAAAATTGTCAAAATGTAGTACAATTTTCAAAAATATCTTTTAAAATTATTCTAATTGTTATATTGAATTGTTAATTGAAATATTTTTAAATATTCCCTAAAAATTAATTTTTGAAAGTAAAAAATCATAAACAATTTTTCTAGAATCTTAAGAAAATGATTTCTTTTGCTTGAAATATAAATTTTATTATAAATTTTTTGAAACCTTTTCAAGTTTCCAATTATTTTTTAATCTTTCTAAAACTTATCTACTTAAATAATTAATTAATTAACTTATCAACTTAATCCATTGTTTCTTAATTTTTTAATGCTACAAAATTGAAAAATGGTGCTTTAAAATCTTCCACATTCTTTTTTGAAATTGTGAGGTATATTTTGAAATTTTTATCAATTTCATCTTAAAATTCATTTTTCAAAATAAGAAATCATTGCAAATTTTCCCAGGAATCTTAAAAAAAATCTATTTTCTCTCGAAAGCTTTCAAAATTTGTAACAAAAGCTTCAATTTTTTAGAAATCTTCAAAAATCTACATTTTATTCCAAAAAATTAATACTTAAAATAAGTTTCAAATGTTTATGAAATTTTTCTAAACAGATAAATAACTTTTAATATGATCCTATTTTATTGATTTCTTGGCAAGAATATCGACTCAAGTCTCCACTAATGTCAAGGAATAATTTATTCTCTCAGAAGACAATTTTATGCTGAATTTATTCGACCACCGATTTCGATGTTTACAAGTCATTTTAACGTTCGTTACAAAATTCTAATTTCGGATCTTTTCGATTTCACCTCAAATTAGGTGAGGAATTCCGAAAAACTCTTAAAAATCACCCCTATTGAAAATTACAAAAAAAAAATTATAAATTACCAAATGACATCAAAGTTTATTATTTTGTTATAGTTTTTTAATCTGAAAAATTCTTATTTATTATTCCTCTGGCGAATGGCTGCGGTAAGAAATCCCGTCAACCCTCAAAAGCTACCCCTAATGATAAAAGATTTTTCATTACTCAGAAAATCGTCAAGGAAAGCTTAAAGTATGTAAAGTGTTCCTGATTTTATATGCTGTAAAAATATATTTAATGATCCCTAAAATAATAGTAGCTGTAAGAAATTCCTAAAAACTTTTAAAAACCACCCCCTATTGAAAATGACAGAAAACACCCTAAAAGCAACTCTTGATGATAAACAATTTTTCAATGATCAAAAAATCGTCAAGAAAGCATAAAGTATGTAAAGTGTTCCTGATTTTATATCCTGAAAAATATATTTAATGATCCCTAAAATAATAGTAGCTTTAAGGAATTCCTAAAAACTCTTAAAAACCACCCCTTATTGAAAATTACAGAAAACCCCCTAAACACAACTCTTGATGATAAACAATTTTTCAATGATCAAAAAATCGTCAAGAAAGCTTAAACTTTTTTGTAAATTTTCCCCGATTTCCACCCCATATTGAAGAAGAAACAATTTTTTTTTTTTAAATGACCAAATGGCATCAATTTTGCTTCCTCATAGAGGAAGCTTTGTAATTGTAACATTTATGACCAAATTTTAATTCGTTTTTACTAAATTTTAATCAATTTAAAAATGTCAAATACAATGTTCTAAACAATTGAAACTGACCGAAAGATATCTCAGAATATTTATTTCATTTTTTTTTAGCATTTTATAATATTTTAAAAATCGGGTTCTCATAGTGAAACTTCTTTCATTAATATAATTCAAAGTTAATCCAAGAATATAAAAGATTCCTTGGTTTGAGACGAATCAATTGACCTATATTATTAATACATTTTATCAAACAGTAGGGAAGTTATGGTAATTTATATATTTATAAAATCGATTTTTATTGTACAAATTTTCTCATTCTCATAATTTAAATTTCATGCGAGAGTAGAAAAGTTGTCTTGATTCGAGACGTATCGATTGACCTATAATATTGATAAATTTCATTGAAGAGTAAGAAAGCTATGAGAATGCATACTATTTGAAAAACGGGTTTTTATAGTAAAACTTTTTTCACTAACATAATTCAAAATTGATGCAAGAACGGAAAAGATTCCATGATTCAAGGAAAATCGATTGACCTATAATATGAACACACTTTATTGAAGAGTAAGGAAGTTATGCTCATTTATAATATTTGAAACATCCGTTTCAAACAGAAAAACTTTTTTCATCGAAATAATCCAAGGTTGATGCATGAATCTAAAAAACTTTTTGAACATAAATTTTCGAATAAAATAATTGTGACAATTTTTGTGAAAAAATCATAAAGCTGGGAAAGGGATAGGGTGCGACAAAATTTTTCCCTTCCCTTTTCCAGCCCGAAAAATTACCATTTCAAATACAAAATTTGATTTGTCTGGTTTGTCATTATATTTTGAAAATTGTTTGTATTATTTTGTAATTTCGTATTTTTTGTAAATTTCTATTTTTGAGTTGATCAAAATGAAAACTTTAGTTTGTCTATTATTTAAAAAATCACTAATACTTCCTCTATGAGGAAGCAAATACATTTGTTAACAGGAAGCAAAGTGCTCGTAAAATGAGCACCATATAATTATGAATGAAAAAAATGGAAACATTCGAGATCGAATTCACGGCTAGTTTGTAATTTTTTAAAGGTTTTTACTCTGAAAAATTCTTGTTGGTAATTCCCCAGGAAAATGGTGGTGGTCAGAAAACCGTAAAACGCCTAAAAACTAACCCTAATGATGATAGATTTTTCCATACTCAAAAAATCGCCATAAAACCTTAAAGTTTTGGAATTTTCTCTGATTTTATATCCTGAAAAATCACTTTAGTAATCCCCCGAATAAAGTGGGAGCAAGAAACGCCGAAAAATCTCTAAAAACCACCCCCAATGATAAAGGATTTTTCCATCATCAAAAATTCATCAAAAAAGCTTAAAAGTTTGTAAATTTTTTCGGATTTTATATCCTGAAAAATAACTTTAATAATCCCTTGAATAATAGATGGAACAAGAAACTCCGAAAAATGCCTAACATCCACCCCTAATCATGAACAATTTTCCCAGAATGAAAAATTCGTCAAAAAAGCTTAAAGTTTGTTTGTAAATTGCCTCTGATTTTATATCCTGGAAAATCTCTTTAGTAATCCGCCGAATCATATTGGGAGCAAAAAACCCCGAAAAATGCCTAAAACCCACCCCTAATCATGAACAATTTTTCCAGAATGAAAAATTCGTCAAAAAAGCTTAAAGTTTGTTGATAAATTTCCTCTGATTTTATATCCTGAAAAAATCTCTTTAATAATCCTCCAAATAATAGTGGGAGCAAGAAACCCAGAAAAATCCTTAAAAACCACCCCTAATCATAAGTAATTTTTCATGAATAAAAAATTTGTTAAAGAAGCTTCAAGTTTGTACATTTTCTCTGACTTTATACCCTGAAAAATCTCTTTAGTAATCCCTCGAATAATAGTAAAAGCAAGAAACCCCGAAAAATCCCTAAAAAACAACCCCCAATGATAAACAATTTTTCAATAATAGAAAATTCGTCAAAAAAACCTTAAAGTTTATAAATTTTCTCTGATTTTTTATCCGGAAACATCTCTTTAATAATTCCCCAAATAATAGTGGGAGCAAGAAACCCCGAAAAATCCCTAAACACCACTTCTAATGATAAAAGATACTTCAAAAATAAAAAAATCGCCATAAATGCTTAAAGTTTTTAAATTTTCTCCGATTTTATATACTGAAAAAATCTCTTCAATAATTCCCCAAATAATACTGGGAGAAAGAAACCCCGAAAAATCCCTAAACACCACCTCTAATGATAAACAATTTTTCAAGAATCAAAAATTTGTCAAAAAAGCATACAGTTTGTAAATTTTCTCTATTTTTATAACCTGAAAAATCTCTGTTGTAATCGCCCGAAGAATAGTGGGAGCAAGAAACCCTGAAAACTCTCTAAATACCACCCCTAACCATAAACAATTTTTCCATAACCAAAAATTCGTCAAAAAAGCTGAAATTTTGTGCATTTTCTCTGATTTTATATCCTGGGAAAATCTCTTCAATAATCTCCCAAATAATAGTGAAAGCAAGAAACCCCAAAAAATCCCTAAAAACCACCCTTAATCATAAACAATTTTACAAGTATCAAAAATTTCTCAAAAAAGCTTAAATTTTTTAAATTTTCTCTAATTTTATATCCTGAAAAATCACTTTAGTAATCCCCCGAATAATAGTGGGAGCAAGAAACCCTGAAAAATCCCTAAAAACCACCCCTAATGATAAACCATTTTTCAATAATCAAGAAATCGTCAAAGAAGCCTACAGTTTGTAAATTTTCCCTGATTTTATATCCAGAAAAACTCTTTAATAATCCTCTGAATAATAGTGGGAGCAAGAAACTCCGAAAAATTCCTAAAAAACAACCCCCAATGATAAACAATTTTTCAAGAATCAAAAATTCGTCAAAAAAGCTTCAAGTTTGTAAATTTGCTCTGATTTTATATCCTAAAAAATCTCTTTAGTAATCTCCCGAATAATATCGGGAGCAAGAAACCCCGAAAAATCTTTAAAAACCACCCCTAATGATAAACGATTTTTCAATAATCAAGAAATCGTCAAAGAGGCATACAGTTTGTAAATTTTCCCTGATTTTATATTCAAAAAAACTCTTTAATAATCCTCTGAATAATAGTGGGAGCAAGAAACTCCGAAAAATCCCTAAAAAATAACCCCCAATGATAAACAATTTTCCAAAATTCAAAAAATCGCCATAAATGCTTAAAGTTTTTAAATTTCCTCCGATTTTATATCCTGAAAAAATGTCTTTAATAATCCCCCGGATAATAGTGGGAGCAAGAAACCCTGAAAAATCCCTAAAAACCACCCCTAATGATTAATAATTTTTCAATAATAAAGAAATCGTCAAAAAAACTTAAATTTTGTAAATTTTCCCTGATTTTATATCCAGAAAAACTCTTTAATAATCCTCTGAATAATATTGGGAGCAAGAAACCCCGAAAAATCCCTGAAATCCACTCCTAGTGATAAAAATTTGTTCAATAATCAAAAATTCGTCAAAAAAGCTTAAAGCTTGTAAATTTCCTTCGATTTTGTATCCTGAAAAAATCTCTGCAATAATCTCCCAAATAATAGTGAAAGCAAGAAACCTCGAAAAATCCCTAAAAACCACCCTTAATCATAAAAATGTTTACAAGTATCAAAAATTTCTCAAAAAAGCTTAAAGTTTGTTTATTTCCTCTGATATATCCTGAAAAATAACTTTAGTAATCCCCCAAATAATAGTGGAAGCAAGAAACCCCGAAAAATCACTGAAAACCACCCCTAATCGTAAACAATTTTTCAAGAATCAAAAATTCGTCAAAAAAGCTTACAGTTGGTAAACTTTTCGGATTTTATATCCTGAAAAATCACTAATGATTAACAATTTTTCAACAATCAAGCAGTCGTCAAAAAAACTTAAATTTTGTAAATTTTCCCTGATTTTATATCCAGAAAAACTTTTTAATTATCCACTGAATAATATTGGAAACAAGAAACCCTGAGAAATCCTTAAAAACCACCCCTAATGATGAACAATTTTGCAATAATATAAAATTCCTCAAAAAAGCTTAAAGTTTGTTTGTAAATTTCCTCTCATTCTATATCCTGAAAAAATCTCTTGAATAATCCCCCGAATGATAGTGGGAGCAAGATACCCTGAAAAATTCCTAAAAACTAGCCCTAATCATAAACAATTTTTCCATAATCAAGAAATCGTCAAAAAAGCCTAAAGTTTCTAAATTTTCCCTGATTTTATATCCAGAAAAACTCTTTAATAATCATCTGAATAATATTGGGAGCAGGAAACCCGGAAAAATCCCTAAAAACCACCCCTAATGATAAACAATTTTCCAATAATATAAAATTCGTCAGAGAAGCTAAAAGCTTGTAAATTTTCTTTGATTTTATATCCTGAAAAAATCTCTTTAATAATCTTCCAAATAATAGTGAAAGCAAGAAACCCCGGAAAATCCCCAAAAACCACCCCTAATCATACAAAATTTGTCCAAAAAGCTGAAAGTTTGTACATTTTCTCTGCTATTATATCCTGAAAAATAACTTTAGTAATCCCCCAAATAATAGTGGGAGCAAGAAGCCCCGAAAAATCACTGAAAACCACCCCTTATCATAAACAATTTTTCAAGAATAAAAAATTTGTCAAAAAAGCTTAAAGTTTGTAAATTTTCTCTGATTTTATATCCTGAAAAATCACTTTAGTGATCCCCCGAATAATAGTGGGAACAAGAAACCCCGAAAAATCCCTAAAAACCACCCCTAATGAATAACAATTTTTCAATAATCAAGAAATCGTCAAAAAACTAATTTTGTAAATTTTCCCTGCTTTTATATCCAGAAAAACTCTTTAATTATCCACTGAATAATATTGGAAACAAGAAACCCTGAAAAATCCTTAAAGACCACCCCTAATGATGAACAATTTTGCAATAATATAAAATTTGTCAAAAAAGCTTAAAGTTTGTTAATTTTCTCTGATATTGTATCCTAAAAAATAACTTTAGTAATCCCCTAAATAATAGTGAAAGCAAGAAACCCCGAAAAATCACTGAAAACCACCCCTAATCATAAACAATCAAGAATCAAGAATCAAAAATTCGTCAAAAAAGCTTAAAGTTGGTAAATTTGCTCTGATTTTATATCCAGAAAATCTCTTTAATTATCCACTGAATAATATTGGAAACAAGAAACCCCGAAAAATCCTTAAAAAGCACCCCTTATGATAAACAATTTTGCAATAATATAAAATTCCTCAAAAAATTTTAAAGTTTGTCGGTGAATTTTCCCTCATTTTATATCCTGAAAAAATCTCTTTAATAACCCCCCGAATAATGGTGGGAGCAGGATACCCTGCGAAATCCCTAAAAACCACCCCTAATCATAAACAGTTTTTCCATAATCAAGAAATCGTCAAAAAAGCCAAAAGTTTGTAAATTTGCCCTGATTTTATATCCAGAAAAACTCTTGAATAATTCTTTGAATAATATTGGGAGCAAGGAACCCCGAAAAATCCCTAAAAACCACCCCTAATGATTAACAATTTTTCAATAATATAAAATTCGACAAAAAAGCTGAAAGCTTGTAAATTTTCTTTGATTTTATATCCAGAAAAATTCTTTAATTATCCACTGAATAATATTGAAAACAAGAAACCCTGAAAAATCCTTGAAAACCACCCCTAATGATAAACAATTTTGCAATAATTTAAAATTCCTCAAAAAAGTTTAAAGTTTGTTTGTAAATTTCCTCTCATTTTATATCCTGAAATAAACTGTTTAATAATCCCCCAAATAATATTGGGAGCAGGATACCCAGCAAAAACCCTAAAAACCACCCCTAATCATAAACAATTTTTCCATAATCAAGAAATCGTCAAAAAAGCCAAAAGTTTGTAAATTTGCCCTGATTTTATATCCAGAAAAACTCTTGAATAATTCTTTGAATAATATTGGGAGCAAGGAACCCCGAAAAATCCCTAAAAACCACCCCTAATGATTAACAATTTTTCAATAATATAAAATTCGACAAAAAAGCTGAAAGCTTGTAAATTTTCTTTGATTTTATATCCAGAAAAATTCTTTAATTATCCACTGAATAATATTGAAAACAAGAAACCCTGAAAAATCCTTGAAAACCACCCCTAATGATAAACAATTTTGCAATAATTTAAAATTCCTCAAAAAAGTTTAAAGTTTGTTTGTAAATTTCCTCTCATTTTATATCCTGAAATAAACTGTTTAATAATCCCCCAAATAATATTGGGAGCAGGATACCCAGCAAAAACCCTAAAAACCACCCCTAATCATAAACAATTTTTCCATAATCAAGAAATCGTCAAAAAAGCCAAAAGTTTGTAAATTTGCCCTGATTTTATATCCAGAAAAACTCTTTAATAATCATCTGAATAATACTGGGAGCAAGAAACCCCGAAAAATCCCTGAAAACCACCCCTAATGATAAACAATTTTTCAATAATATAGAATTCGTCAAAAAAGCTAAAAGCTTGTAAATTTTCTTTGATTTTATATCCTGAAAAAATCTTGACATGCTTATAGACTGCTAACGGAGTTGGCGCACATGGTTCTATCACACTCTGGAAGATTTGGGGTAAAAATAGTGTGGTGCACCTCAAAGCAGGTCACTAGGCTGCAACTCTGGTTTCGAATCCACTACTCGATTTTCCATTGAAAAGCTTTCATTCAATACATTGTTCGAAGATAAATACGGAATCGTTAACCAGAGTTTGCAAACTCTTGAATCGAAAACATAAGCCCGATGTATTCATAGCCTTTGTTTCCAATTTCCAATAATTCAGTATAGGTACTGAAAAAAAAAATATCTTTTAAGACGGCCACATTGATATAATATACTTGTTTGTAATTTATTTGCCTTGTATTTCTATTTCTTTTTTTTTCAGCTGCTTCCTCATGGCGATTATATTTTTAGTCAAAAATTTTATTATTTGGTTGAAAATTCAACAATTTTGTTAAAAAGACATCCTTTTTGGCTGGAAATTCAACTGTTTTGTTGAAAATTCCTCTTTTTGGATTGGAAATTCGACTATTTTTGTAGAAAATAAAAATTTTGTTGAAAGTTCATATTTTGGTATTTGAAATTCAACTTGAATCTTTCTTGGTTGAAAATTCAACTTTTTTTTTAATTTCAACAATATGTTATAATAAGTATATATTTATATATATAATATATATTTATATTATATTTATTTATATATTTATATTTATTTATATATTATATTATATAATATATAATATATTAATATAATTATAATAATAATATTATAATATATACAATTTTTTTTGAGTCTGTCTCCTTTTCCAACTCCCTCAATTTGTCGGTACGACTAGACACAGCCTAAATGATCATTTTTCTTTTTAGTTTGAAAATTGAACTACTTGGTTGACGGTTGAACAACTTTGTTCAAAAATCATTTTTTTGTTGAAGATTCATAATTTCAGTTGAAAATTCATCTCTTTGGTTGAAAATTAGGTTTTTTTAAATAATTTTTTTAACTGAAAATTTAACTATTCCAGTAGAAGATTCATCGTTTGAGTTAAAAATTCATTCTTTTGGCTTGAAAATTTCACAGTTTGCATGAACTTATTTTTCATTCTTGACTGAAAAAGCATTATTTATTGAAAATTCGTTCGTTTTGTCGTAAAATTCATCATTGTTGTTGAAAATTTATATTTTCGGTTGATAATTTCAATTTGAAATTTTTTTGTAAATTATTTTTTGTTGAAGATTCACCATCGGTGCTGAAAATTCATCTCTTTGGTTGAAAATTTGTTTTTCTTTTTGTTGAAAAATAATTTCTTCAACTGAAAATTTAACTATTTCAATTTAACAATCTTAATTTTAGTTGAAAATTTATCTCTTTGGTTGAAAGTTCAACTATTCGGTTGAAAATTAATCTTTTTAAATTTAACTATTTTGTTAAAAATGTATATTTTCGTGTTGAAAATTTAACTGTTTTACAGAAAATTCGCCTTTTGACTTAAAAATTCGACAATTTTCATGAACTTACTTTTCTTTCTTGACTGAAAAATCTTTATTTGTTGAAAATCTATTCCTTTGGTTTTGTGTGAAATTCGTGTGAAAATTCAGATATTTTGATGAAAATTCATCTTTTTTGCGAGTAAATTAATGTTTTTGGTTCGATATTCGCCTTTTTGGTGAAATTAAAATCTTTTTGGGTTGAAATATCTACTATTACATTATTCGTTAAAAATTGATCTTTTTTGGTTGGAAATTGATATACTGGGTTGAAAGTTGAACCACTTTGTTTAAATATAATTTTTTTTTGATGATTTATCATTTTAGTTGAAAATTCATCTCTTTGATTGAAAATTAGTATTTTTGTTTTGTTTGAAAATTAATGTTTTCAACTGAAAATTTAACTCTTCCAGTTGAAGATTCATCATTTTAATTGAAAGCTTAATTGTTTAGTTTAAAATTGATAGTTTTTGATAGAAAATTTGTATTTTTTGGTAGAAAACTAACATTTTTGTTTCAAATTTCCTCGTTTTTGGTTAAAAATGCAACTGTTTAATTAAAAAATAATTTTTTTTTGGATGAAAATGCACATTTTCGTGTTAAAAATGTAATTATTTTACAGAAAATTCACCTTTTTGCTTGAAAGTTCAACAATTTGGATAAGCATTTTTTTCCTTTTTGACTGAAAAATCTTCATTTGTCAAAATTTTTCTGTTTGGTTAAAAAATTCATTTCTTTGGTTGAAAAATTCACTTTTTTATTGAAAATTCGTTATTTATTGTTGAAAATTTAACTATTCGATTAAAAATGCAAACAAACAAAAATTCAAACAACTATGGCTGAAAATTTGACTAGTTTGTTGAAAGTTCGTTTTTTTTTTGGTTAAAATATAAGCTATTACATTTTTTATTGAGAATTCATCTTTTTGTCGAGAATTGAATTTCTCAGTTTCAAAATAGAAATGCAAAATCCGTTTTCAGCGCTACAGTGGATGAATTTCTGATTCAAAAATTCTAAAACCGTGTGTAACTCAATTTTTGTTAAAAAAATGGATTGAGCATGTCTTATTCGCTTGATCCTGAATTAATGGTAATAATCTTCCAATTCATTCATTCACTTTGTTTACATTAAAGCTCCTATGTTTCTCGCTTTTCTCGGGTTTTCAGTCTCGCGGCTTTTTCTGTCATATCAATGTGACAGTTTATTAATTATATAAGTCAGCTTGACGTCTTGTACATGACACCACCTTTCTCAAACTATCTAAGAAGCTATTCATTAATCAAGAATGATCATCCAAAGTTTGCCAACAGATCAATCCACGCGTCTCGAAGACGCGAACAATTGAGCCGCCGAATGCAATAACCAGCCCGACGCTCGAAAACGCGTAAAAGTATTGACCGATTTTCTCACAGAGAGAAAACTTTCAAAACCGAAAAATTAATTTTTTGAAAATGTAGAATTCTAGAGAATAAGGAAATTAAACTTTTTCCTTTCAGGATTTTTTTTGCCAAAAATTTATATTTAATAATACAAACGAAATATTGAAAGAAAGTTTCTCCCTGATTGAATTAGGTTTTAAAACTTAAATCGTCCTAACTCGGCCAAATATTATTGAAATGAGTTCATATTTGTAGGACGTATTCAAAATACTCTAGCGATGCTTATGGAATCATGAAAAAGTTAACAATCGCTTATTGTTTAATAATATTCAATTGTAAAATGAGGTCAATCGATAATTGTGTTTTCTTGGTTTCACCTGTAGAAAGTATCTAGGTAACTTCGACTTTAAAACAACTTCCAGTGTGTGATTTGTTCAGCAATGTTGAATGAAGTTTTTTGGACAATCTCATATCTCTTCGTTAAAAATTTACTGAAATATTCAGATTTGGAAAAAGTACTCGACGTCTGCCCGCGCAGACTGAACTTCGAGAACGCTGCCTGACAGAGTAGTTCTCGCGACGCATCAGCTAACAGCGCAGGTAGACGTCGAGTACTTTTTCCAAAGCTGAATACCTCAGTAAATTTTCAACGATTCGATATGAGATTTTCCAAAAACTTCATTCAACATTGCTGAACAAATCACTCACTGGAAGTTGTTTGAAAGTTGAAGTTACCTAGATACTTTTTACTGGCGAAGCCAAGAAAACACAATTATCGATTGACCTCATTTTACAATTGAATATTATTAAACAATAAGCGATTGTTAACTTTTTCATGACCTTCTAGGCATCGCTAGAGTATTTTGAATACGTCCTACAAATATGAACTCATTTCAATAATATTTGGCCGAGTTAGAATGACTTAAGTTTTAAAACCTAATTAAATCAGGGAGAAACTTTTTTTCAATATTTCGTTTTTATTATTAAAAATAAACGTTCGGCAAAAAAAATTCTATGATGACAAAGTTTCACTTCCTTATTATCTAGGATTCTTCGTTTTCAAAAAATTGATTTTTCGGTTTTGAACATTTTCTTTCTTCGAAACGATCGGACAATACTTTTACGCGTTTTCGATCGTCGGGCTGGTTATTGCATCCGGTGCCGGTGGGTCAATTACATCAAATGCAGTACTGTCGTATTCTCAATACAAAAAAATCCGCTCATAAACAAGGAAACTAATTTTGTTTCAAAATTTAAAAACGATATTAGTAGGTTATGATAGGTCGTGAAAGGTTTTTAATTTGGGCAGACGGTGCATCTCGAAGACGCGAACAAATATAGTATATACATTATTGTTGTATTCCCAATGTTAAAAAAGTTTTCCTCATAGCAACAAGATAAACGATATATATTTTTTCAAATTTATAAATCTGTATTGCTAGATCATAAGAGGTCATAGAAGGTTCGTCAATAGGTCACTCGAAGAGCCTCGAAGACGCGAACAAGCATGTCAGATATAGTACTGTAGTATTCCTGATATGAACAAAATGTTTTTCTCATGCAAACAGAATACACAATTTTTTTTAAACTTCATAAAACGGTACTGGTGGGTCATAAAATGTTCAACAATAGGTCAATCGATGCGTCTAAAGGACGCGATCAAATACACTGTATATAGTATTGTCGTATTTTGAATATCAAAAAAGTTTTTCTGGTATAAACAGATAAAACTTTTTTCACAAGCTTCATTAATCGGTGCTGGTGTGTTAGAATAATTCAACAATAGGTCGATCGATGCATCTCGAAGACGCGAACAAATACACCAGGTAGCGTGTTGTATTTTGAATATTAAAAAAGTTTTTCTCATATCAACAAGGTAAAATCATTTGTTTGAAATCTATAAACTAAAAAGAACCACTTCCAAATCGCAGATATAGCGCGAAATCCAATAATTAATTTTTTTCGAATTTTAACTAAAAATTAAACTATTACAAGGGCAGGTTCATCACTTTAGTAGGAAATTAATTTCTTTGATTCAAAGTTTAACTATTTTGTTGGGAATTAATATTTTTTAACTGAAAATTCAATTACTTGGGTAAAAAATTACCTGCTTAGTTAAAAATTTATTTCTTTGTTTAAAGGTTCATCTCTTTGGTTGAAAATTTAACTATGTCGTTGAAAATTCATATTTTTGGGTTGAAAATTAAACTGTTCTACGGATAATTTGTCTTTTGATTTGAAAATTCAACAGTTTGCATGAACTTATTTTTCTTTCTTGGCTGGAAAATCTTTATTTGTTGAAAATTCGTCCGTTTGGTAGAAAATTTATCTTTTTAGATGCAAGTTTCATTTTTTTTTCTTCAAATTTCTTTTTTTATTGAAATTTTTTTTACTGTAAATTTAAATTTTTCATTTTTGATTGTTAATTAACCTTTTTAATTAAAAATTCAACTCTTTGTTTGAAAATTAATGTAATTTGTTGAAAAATACATTATAATAAAAATACAAAATTAATCTTTTTCGTTGAAACTTTTTAGTTGAAAATTCAACTATTAGTTAGTGATTCAACTATGTTGAAAATTCGGCTTTGTAGGTTGAATTCAACTTTCAGTTTTGGCTGAAAATTGATCTACTTGGTTGAAGGTTGATCCATTTGTTAAAAAAATTATTTTTTGTTACAGATTCATCATTTTAGTTGCAAATTCATTTCTCTGGTTAAAAATTTATTTATTTTGTTGAAAATTGATCTTTTTTAATTTAAAATTCAACTACTTGGGTAAAAAAATGACTAGTTAGTTAAAAATTGATTTCTTTGGTTAAAAGTTCCGTCTCTCACGTTGAAAAAAAAAATTATTAATGTAGTTAAAAGTTCATCTTTTTGGTTGAAAATTTCATTAATTTGTTGAAAATCCCTTTTTTTTGTTGAAAATCATTTTATTTTACTGTAAATTTAATTTTGTCAGTCTTTGTTGAAAAGTTTATATTTTTTAGTTGAAAATTTAAATATTTGTTTGAAAATCCATGTATTTTGTTGAAAAATTGTTTGTTTTTTTGGTAGAAAATTAATCTTCTGGTATAATTTTTTTTTTTCATTTTGGTTAGAATATCAACTGTTTTTGGTTGAATTTTAATCCTTTTTGCTTGACAATTGGACTATTCGGTTGAAAATGCATCTTTTTAAGTACAAAATTAAGTATTTCGTTCAAAATTTCACTAGTTTTTGAAAAATTTAATTACTTTGTTGAAAATTCAAGTATTTTATTATTATCATCTTTTTCGGCCGAAAATTCAACTGTTTTTTGGAAAATTCGTCTATTTGGGCTGAAAATTCGTCTTTTTGAATTGAAAATTGGTTTTTGTTGAGAATTCAACGGTCTTCCAAAAAATTCAATTATTTTGTTGAAAATCTAATGGTTTTTGGTTAAAGTTTAATCTTTTTTGTTTGAAAATTCGACCATTTGGTTGAAAATTTATCTTTGTTGGTTGAAAATTTAACAATTTGGTTGAAAATTTAATTATTTTGTTGAAAATTTCATTGTTTCTTTTTAATTATCTTTCTTGGTCAAAAATTCAACTGTTTCTTCAAAAATTCGTCAAAAACTCATCTTATACTTTTCTAAATCTTTTTAAATTTAAATTTGAAATTTTATTTTCAGGGGAAAATCAGGGAAAAGTCAGACAATTTTGAAAATAAACTTTTATGGTCACATTTTTTAATAAAAAAAAAAGTTTAATTTTTGAGGCCTTAAAACCAAAGTCAATTTCACAATAAAATGTTTGTAATTTGCAGATTTTTATATTGAAAGCCTTGATAATCAGTTTTTAATTTAATCAGTTTAAATATTCTAAATTGTTTGATTTTAATTTGAAACGTACACAATTTTTAAAATTATTTGAAGTCGTAGAATATCAAATTGAAAGACTTGATAGCTGCACAATTTTTAATTTCAACGATTCGTCATTATATAATTTTTAATTAAATGCCTCCCGTTTAAATTTAAAACAATGAAAAATTAGGACAATAATTTCTCAAATTCAGACCTAAAAAATAAGAAAATTTCAGAACTTGACACTGAAAATTGAAATCTTTTTTATTTGAAAATGTTTCAAAATATGGAAAATTTTTAACTGAACATGAAAGGCCTAAAATTGTGCAATTACAATAATTGGAATCATAGCGATCGTGTTTTTTATTATTTTCTTTAATTTTTAATTCTCAATGTAACATCTTAAAATTGACCGATTTTTAGTTGAAGATTTAAAAAATTAATAACTTAAAATTTAAAAATATTTCATTGGAAAATTTCAAGAATGAATTATACTAACTTTAAAATTTAAGTATTATAATAATAATATAAAATGTATTTAATTATATTCCATTTTTATATCATTTTAATTTACTATTTCCTTATATTTGAAGATCTGTTTTATTCTTATTATGCTATATTATTTTCTTTTTATCTTATAAAAAAATAATAATAAACAAAATATAAATGTTCCATTGAATAAAGAAAAATGAGTATTTTCTATAAAAAAATCTTTCCTTGCAGTAAAAGTGTTGAAGGTTCAAAAACCCAATTTTTCATATGAAAAAAAAAATAATTAAAAATCAATATTTGGGCTTGATTTAAATAAATTTAGTAGTGAATTGCAATAAAAAAATTTGAATGAAAAAAATTGTTAAAAACTGTCGGCAGCAGGAATCGAGCCCAGACTTTTCGGTAATGAGCTATTACTAGAATTTTTTTTATATTTCAACTTTAAACGTTTATCATTAAAAATTTTTTCATTTCAAACGGTGAGAATGACGGTGAATATATTTTTTTAACTTAGAAAAATTTGTCTAATCAATTTGAATGTTAAATTAAAATTTTGTATGCAATAACAATTCAAGATTCTAAAAATTCCAGAAGCTTTGACTTTGAAAGATTCAAATTAGTTTTCAATTTCAAATCGTCAAATTTTAATCGCCTGGATTGAAAATTATTCAAATTCAAAACTTTGAAATTTTAAACGATTTTAATCCGAAATAATACAATTTTAATTTCTTTTATTCCAAATAAACAAATTTTAAAAATTCTAATCTGGAAATATACCATTTTTAGTGTTTTGAAATTGTCCTATTTTCGAAATTTTAATCTGAAATCATTCAATTTCGAGATTCTTCAATTCAAAATAAAAATTTTTAATTGTAAACGCTTTGAATTAGAAATTATACAATATCAGCTCATTTCTGATGAAATTGTCCAATTTTCAACATTTGACTTCGAACATTTTTTATTTAGAGAGCTTCTGATTAAAAATGGTTCATTTTCAAATTTTTTCAATTTAAAATGATTAATTATTAATACGTTTTTGTCGATGGAATTAACGATTTCTGATCTACTAGTCTAAACCAAAATGGTTATAGTCTTCAGCTTTAAAAAAAATCCTCTAGCTTTACTGGGATTCGAACCCAGGTCTACAGATTGCCGGCCCGGCGCTCTCTACTCATTTTCAGAGGGACAGACCGGCAATCTGTAGGCCTGGGTTCGAATCCCAGCGGAGCAAGAAAGGAATTTTTTTCACAGCTAAAGACTATAACCATTTTGGCTTAGACCAGTAAATCAAAAACCGTCTTTCCATTGACAAAAAACTATTTTACTACACTAGTCAATAACATAACATCAAAATTCTATTAATGTATAGAATTCCTGAAAATAAAACAAGAATTCAACGATCAAATTTGAACCAACACCACAAAATGCTCCTATTGCAATTCCTCAAAACAAAAAAATTTGTTTCTTTGCACAAAAATAAAAAAGAGGAAAGAAAAATGAGAAGGCAACCAACCACATCCCCTTCCTTCTCTTTTTTATTTTTTTCGTCTTTTTTATTTTTATTATTATCAAATCACAATATCAAAGCATGCACAATATTTACCAACGTTTCTGTGCTCACACATCACCCTTATCAAGGCAAGAAAAATTAGAGCAGGTAGGAACAGCGACGAAATAGCGACGCTATCACCTCGATACCTGACAACTGAATGTGGGTCAAAAGACAAATTCGTTATAAACAAACAAGAAATGAGAGAAAGTCAAGACCCATGAAAACTTATTGCTAAATGTAATTAATCATACTAGAATAACTTTTGTTTAATTTATCCAAATCAGTTTTTAAATTAATAGACAACTTATTTTTTTTTTTAAATAGAAAGCCTTTCCATGAATTCTCTCTTTCTCTCATTACTTTCACTGTGTAAAATTTCAACATTATCCCAGTCAAACTCATGGTCAACATCAACAAACCCTCTCGTATGTCTAGCAAGAACACTCTTATAACAACGTCCTAAACGAACATCACTTTTGTGTTCCTCCACCCTAGTATTAAGAAGTCTGCCAGTCTGTCCCACATATGTCATCTTACAGATCTTGCAAGTGATCTTGTAAACAATACCACCTTTTTCATATTTATCTAAAGGATCTTTAGCAAAAGTTATTATTGAATCCATTTTAAATGGTATACGGAAAATAGTATGAATATTAAATTTTTTTAACATGAATTCAATAGTTTTCTAAATTTGACCAAAAAAAGGAAGAACAAAAATATTGAAAGAACTATATTCTCTCAATTCTTTCTGATTATCTGTAGATAAAATGTTATTTTGCTTGTTTTTGATTTGTTGAATTCTAATTGTGATATGTTGCTCAATCAACTTTTGTGGGTAATGATTAAGAAAAAGGATATTCCTAACAATATTCAAATTCTCTTTGTGAAATGAAAAGTGGCACAAACCTAGAGCTCTGTCAACTGAGTTTTTGATTACTGCAATTTTGTTTTGAAAAGGATGAGCCGAAAAGAAATTTAAAATTCTACCTGATTATGTTCTTTTCCTATACCAATTGGTAATAATATTACCATCCTGACCCTTAATTACTTCTACGTCCAAAAAACTGATTCTATCATTGTTCTCTATTTCATGGGTGAACTGAAGTTTTGAATGAAAACTATTAAGGGTGTATTCTAGTTCGTGGGCTAAAAAAATAGGCTATTTTCGGGATTTTTTTGTGAGCATGCTATGGAAGATATGGATATAAAAATTGTTAGGTATGATAAATACAGTTTTTTGTTTAAAAAATATAGTAAAAATCAAAATTTTAACATGATTGTAGTTTTCTCTGTGAGCTCTTATGTGTAGAATATGTGGTTAAAATTTCAGAAGGATCGGTCCACTGGTTCGGGAGAAATCGTGGAGCGAGTCCGAAAAATGTTGTTTTGAGAAAAACGCGTTTAAAGTTTTTTTTTAACAAAAAATCATTGCGGTCAGGTGATAACGTTTGGGTTAAAAAAAATACTTACACTGCTCGGAACTTCATAAAAATTGAAAACAATATTCTTAGATACATATAAATTCGAAAAATGTTTAAAAAATCGATTTTTCCAAAGTGACCAACTAGAATACACCCTTAAAAGCATAAAAACTGTTTGTAACTTTGCTAGAGGAACACATAATAAGGTGTCATCAACATGCCGAAAGTAAAAGGGCAAAACAAAATCCAGCTTCTTGAAAGCAAAGACCTCCAAATCTTCCATAACTATTTCTGCTAAAATCGGAGAAATGACTGAACCTATGGGAGTACCGAATTTTTGTCTATAAAAAGATCCATTGAATTTAAAATAAGTCGAGTTCATAATGAAAACTATCCCTTCAATAAAATCTTTTTGACTTAATCGAGTACGTGTTTTTATATTATCCCATCTATTTAAAATTGCCTGTTTAACCAATTCAAGGGGTATACTTGGAAACATTGCAACAACATCCAAAGAAATCATTACATGGTCATCAGGAACAGTTGTTTGAATAATAATTTTTTGGAATTCCCAGATATTTTTAATATTGTATTTGGAAGCTGTAATAGAGTCTTTAAGTATCAAATTGAAGTTTTGTTCTAAAAATTTTGTGGGACTGTTAATAGTTGAAATAACCAATCTCAAAGGATAGCCATCTTTATGAATCTTTCTCAAACCATAACATCTTGCAAGAACTGTGTCTTCGGTAATTATATCAGCCCATCTTATATCCTTTCCCAAAAGTCCTTTCTTTCTCCAATTGTCCAGAATCTTGAAAGTGTCTCTTCTTAATTGTTTCAACGGATTTTCATTCAATAATTCAAAGTTATCACGATTGGAAAGTAAATCCTCCATATCCCTAATATAATCCGATTTCTTCATACAAACAGTAATATTGCCTTTATCAGCATTCATGCAAATTATATCAGGGTTAATTTTAAGGAAATCTTTTGTTGTCCTGAAACCTTCAGAAATTTTACGATCAATACTAATAATGTGCAAACAATTTTTATCAACAAAGCTCTTTGACAAGTTCAAAACCTTGTTTCGGAAATCCTGTTGATCTAATATTGTAATTTTGTGTATACTTGATTCAACATCTTTGACGATTTTCATCATTTGTTTCGATTTACTTTTAATCACATGGTTACTAAAACCTTTACCTAATCTGAGAATATCTGTAACTGAATCAGGAATTTTAATATTTGCCAAATTTACAAACCAAGGATCGTTATCTTCTTTTTCAAAAATCTTGTGTAGATTTGAATTTTGCTTTCGAATATTAGTTTGTTGATCAATCAAAATAGGAAGTTTGTTCTCATGTTTTTTATCATCGTTTAAAAATCTTCGATTAAGGAAAATCTGATGTTTTAAAAGATCAATGATTTTATCTTGTGGCAAACATACTTCTAATTCACTTTTGATTCTGGAAATTTTTACTTTTAAAAAATTAAAATGATTTGAAATATCCTTGATCAGTAAATTCAGCATTGAGAGTTTGAAATTCTTTAAATTATGTTCAACTTGTCTATTGCAAAAATTACTGTGAAAAGCAAAATGGTCTTGACTTTTTCTCATTTCGTGTTTGTTTATAACGGATTTGCCTTTTAACCCACATTCAGTATTCAGGTATCGAGGCGATAGCGTCGCTATTTCGTCGCTGTTCCTACCTGCTCTAATTTTGGTAAATATTGTGCATGCTTTCATATTGTGATTTGATAATAATTAAAGTAAAAAAGACGAAAGAAATAAAAAGGAGAAGGAAGGGGATTTGGTTGGTTGCCTTCTCATTTTTCTTTCCTCTTTTCAATTTTTGTGCGAAGAAACAAATTTTTTTGTTTTTAGGAATTGCAATAGGAGCATTTTGTGGTGTTTGTCCAAATTTGATCGTTGAATTCTTGTTTTATTTTCAGGAATTCTATAGATTAACTTGATTATTGGACGTTAAATGGGATTTTAAATTTGATTTTAATCTAATTTAAAATTCTTAAATTTCAAAATTCTTTAATTATTTATTATTGTTTTAAAAATTATTAAAACTTAATATTTAAACATTTATTTGATAATAGATCTTTAAATTGCTTATATTTTTCATGTTAGGAACTAAACCGCAGAATAATAATAATATAGTAATAACAATATCGTAAAAATTTGGCATTAAATCCAAATGACGGAAGTATTCACATAACGTAAATTTGACTCAGTCCTTGACTTAGAGAGGATCAGATTACAGATATTTGTTGTGAGCTCTAACGACCTCCTTAGTGTTTTGGTTCTTTACAGATTACTACTCGCTTTCCGTATTTCCCAGCGAATAGAGAAAATTAAACTTGGCAAATGATCAAATTCAAACAGACACGGCTCACTTTTGCTTCTGAAGATCAGATTGAAGGTGGCAATCACATAAATCTCAATCACTTGAATTGATGCAGCTAAACCAGTCTAATCACTAAAATCAATCAGCAATATAAATTCCAAAATATGATTAATAGGGTGGTCCAAAAATTAAAAAAAAAATGATTAAAAATTAATATTTGGGCTCGATATATATATATATATATATATATATATATATATATATTTGATAAAAAAAAATTTGGCAAAAAATGCCCGCAGCAGGAATTGAACCCGGACTTCCCGGTTACAAACTCGGAGCGCTGCTTTTCCATCTCTCGGTTTTTGGTGATCGACCCCCCCCCCCCCCCCAACACCACCAATTTGTTCGTGTTCCGGAAAAAGAAATTCCATTTTTTTCAAATTGGTCAAATATTAACCCGTGCCCCAGTCTTTTAAAATTCTCAGTTTTTTGAAAAAATATAAAAAATAAGTACTTATTGATGTTTCTTAAACTGAAGTTTAGTCACTTCTCAAGGAATTTTAAGGGAATAATTTTAATTCAATAAATTTTAATTTTGACCCTCGCAACCCCCTTATATTCTGCCCGGAAATGCCCCAAAAAATATAAAATAGCAATTTTATGTAAAATTCATGCTGAAGACGGTATTTTTTTCTATTTTTTAACATTAATTATTTTTCTTCGATAAGTGTCCAGTGTACAAGTACTTTAAACTAATTTTCAGGTGTTTAAACAATTATTATTTGTTTAAATATTAATTTTTCCAGTAAATCGTGAAAAGTTATTATTTTTCGGGACAAATGATACAGTTTAAGAATGCCAAGAGTCATATTTTTTGTTTAAAATACGGAAATTAGCATTTTTGAACTAAAATCATCAAGATCACCATGTTATATAATTTTAGTTTTTTTTGCGTTTTAGACCGGAGATGGGTATTTTTTATAAAAAAAATTACTAAATTTCAACGATTATAAAATTGTTCAACAATTTAAGTTTTTCTGTGTTAGTGTTTTTTACCGGGAATTGACATTTGTTAACAAAAATAATTAGATTTTAAAGGCATGTAATTTGATAACAATTTTAGAATATGTTAATTGTTATTTTCAAACAAAAATCATTATGTTTCGAACGAGATTCAACGTTTTTCACAGGAAATAGGTTATTTAAAAAAAAAATCGTTAGATTTTGAAGACTATTCACAATTAATTTTCTGTTATGTTAGAGTTTTTTCGTAAAAAATTGTTGGTTGTTTTAATAAAAAATAATTTGATTCCAAAGAATATTGACAATTTACAACAAATTTATGTTATGTTGGTGTGTTCTACCTGAAATTGGTATTTTCAAACAAACATTTGCAAGTCTAAACAATTTTGGATTGTTTTAGTATTTTTCGTCGAAAATTGAAATTTTTATTTTAAAAAACATTAGATTTCAAAGAAGATTTATAATTTGTAACCAATTTTAGGTTACGTTGGCGTTTTACCTAGAAAAATGTTATTTTCAAAAACAATAATTAAAATTTGAACAAGAACTAGAATTTGTTTACAATTTTGGATTATATTAGTGTTTTTCGTCGGAAATTGTCAGATTTTCAAAGAGATAAACATATTTTGTGCAATTTTAGGTTAAGCTAGCAGTTTTCACTAGAAATATCGAAATGAACTTCAGAGAAGATTAATAATTTTTGAACAATTTAAGGTTATGTTAACGTCTTTCACCAGAAAGTGGTATTTTTAATTTTTAAAAATTTTACAATTTTTTTGCCTTTTGTATCGGAAATTTAATACTTTCAATAAAAAATATTTGAATTTCAAAGAAGATAAAATTCTTTTGAAACAATTTTAGGTTATGCTTCTGTTTTTCAATGGTAATTGGTATATATTTCAAAGAAAATTTACAATTTGTGAACAATTTTAGGTTATGTTAACATTTTTCACCGGAAATCGGTTATTGTTAACAAAAAACATTCGGTTCCAAAGAAGATTGACAATTTCAAACAGGTTTTTGTTATGTTTTTTTTCATCTAAAATTACTATTTTCAATAAAAAATTATTACATTTCAACGAATATTTATAATAGTTGAATGATAATAGAGTATGTTAGCTATTTTTTTTTTTCAATTTTATCTTCAATTTGAAATATAGATTTTCAAAATTACATCTATAAATAATACCTTTCAATAAAAAAAAAATAATAGTAGAAAACCTTAACCGAAAATGGGAAATTTTAATAAAAAATGATAATTTTGAAATATTTAACATTTATCAACAATTTGAATTTTAGGTTTTGCTACCGTTTTTTACCAGAAATTGACATTTTTTAAGAAAAATTATAAGATTTTAAAAGTTCATATTTTTAAAAACAATTTCAATAACATTTACAATTCTGCACAATTTTTTATTGTGTTATAGTGTTTTTTGTCAGAAATTATTGGTACTTGTAATAAAAAATTACCAGATTTCTAATAATATGTAAAATATGCAACAACTTTAGGTTAGGTTGGTTGATTTCACCTGAAATTGGTACTTTGAAACAAAAATCATTAGATTTAAACCCACGCGATTTTTGTTTAAAATACTAAAATTTACATCAAGCTTGAACAATTTTGGATTAGGTTAGTGTTTTTCATCGGAATCATAAATTTGTAGTTAAAAATCATTAGATTTCAAAGAAGATTGACAACTTTTTGACATTTGTAGGTTATGTTAGCATTTCATACCTGAAATCGATATTTTAGGTGAAAAATCATTAGATTAAAAAAAATCTTATATTTTTGAAACAATTTAAGGTTATGTCAACATTTTGCACCAGAAATCGGTTGTTTTAAACAAAAATCATTCGTTTTTAGAATTTAACTTTTAATTTTGAACAACTTTGGGTTATATTACTGTTTTAAGTCGGAATATAGTATTTTTGAAGAAAAATGCAACGGTTCGATTGCTTAAATATTATATATTAATTCTGTAATCAAGATATCAATTTGAATCAATTATCAAAAATATTTTCCTTGCCTTTCTTTAAAATTTTAGAATTTTAAATTAGATTAAAATCAGATTCAAAATCCTATTCAACGTCCAATACTCAAGTTAAGGTATAGAATTTCTGAAAATAAAAACAAGAATCCAACGACCAAATTTGGACAAACACCATAAATGCTCGTATTGTAATTAAAAATAAAAATATTTTCTTGAAAAAAAATTTTTTTTTAATAAAATATTTTTATTTTTGATTACAATAGGAGCATTTTATGGTGGTTGTCCAAATTTGGTCGTTGGATTCTTGTTTTTATTTTCAGGAATTCTATACATTGCCTTCCTTTTCTTCTTTTTCTCTTTTCAAAAATTTGTTATTAATTATAATTTTATATTTTAATTGAAAATTTTCCTAAACTAAAAAAAATACTAAAATTGTCTGCTTTTTTCAATTTTAGCCCTAACCGTGAGGTTTCTGACGAGGCGTTACATCGGGGAATACGATCATCAGTCTGGTGAGCAAGAATGTATGTGACTAATTAGGGTTGTCCAAAAATCGCCGAATTAGATAGGTGGAAATTTGCTTGTCAAAATTCTTGTTCCTCTTGAAGAAAAAAATTCATTCAAAAATTGTATACAGTTGGATGAAATCTTGCACTCACTCATTTCCCTCTTTTCCCCCTTTTTAAAGAATTCCTCTTTTCTTCCCTGTCTAAAAAAAAATTTCTCGTTGTTTCCTTTGGACAACAAAAATTCGTAAAAAAAAAGCTGATAAGATTTCTAAGAGAGTTGTCCAGCCTGATTTTCAAATTAGGCCTTCAATTTTTTTATAAATAAACAAATACGACCAAAAAAATGGCAATTGTTTCTATTTGACGTTCCCGGTGCTCGTCAATAACAGGAAAATTGTTGAAATCGTCTAAGTTTCATGGAGTAACATTAGTTAAAGATGTTCCAATATTATATAATGAACAAAAAAAAATTTGTATAAACAAATTATTTGTTGAAAGAATGTTTTCTACGATTTTCCATAATTTTACGATTTTTTAAGTTATATTGCAAGAAATTTTAATGGAAAAAATATTATAATACAAAAATTTTCTCTCAGGATTGTAATTGATTATATTATAAACGAATTTAATTTAAAAATTCATTAATCAGGCATTTTCCCACACAAAAATTCGTTTTTTCAATGTCAATTTTTTTTAATTAGGAACTTTATGACAATTTTAGCAAAATTCATAATTTGTTGATTAATCTCATGATTCTTTTAAACAAATTTAATAAAAAAATGTATTATTCGGGCATTGTTCAGAAGAAAATTTCGTTTTTTTGTTAAATTCCTGTCCTTTCAGTTGGGAACTTCATGACAATTTCAGCAAAATTCATAATGGGTTGATAAATTTTATGATTTTTTAAGCAAATTTAATAAACAAATGCATTAATTAGGCATTTGTCGACAGAAAAAATCGTTTTTTTCGGATGTCAACATTTATGAACTAAGTATGAGGGTTAATGAAATTATCATTAAGTTCCCAATTAAAAAGACTGAATTCGAAAAAGAAAGCAATTTTTCCATGGACAGATGCCCCAATAATGCATTTGTTTATCAAGTTTTTTTTTTTAAATATGAAATTTATCAAAAAATTATGAATTTTGCTGAAATTATCATGAAGTTCCCAATTAAAAAGACTGACATCGAAAAAAAAAAGATTTTTTCTGTCGACAAATGCCCGAATAATGCGTTTGTTTATTAAATTTGTTTTAACAAATCATTAAGTTAATCAATAAATAATGAATTTTGCTAAAATTATCATAGAGTTCCTAATTTTAAAAAATGATATAGAAAAACGAATTTTTCTGTCGAAAAATGCCTGATTAATGCATTTGTTTATTAAATTTGTTTACAATATTAACAATAATAATCTCAAGAAGAAATTTCTTCATCTTTATATTGTTTTTATCCAAATTTCTTTTAATATAACTTTAAAAAACGTAAAATTATGGACAATCGTAGAAAACATTCTTTTAACAAATAATTTGTTTATAACAATTTTTTTTGTTCATTATATAATATTGAAACATCTTGAACTAATGTTACTCTATAAAACTTAGACGATTTAAACAATTTTCCGGTTATTGACGAGCACCGGGATATTTAGTGACGAAGAATTGTCAATCGATATTATTTGTTCATGTTATAAACAAATTTTATAAACAAATGCATATTTTGACCATTTATAGATAGAGAGTGATCGTTTTTCTTTCTAATCGTCTTTAAATTACATAAGTGGTGATATTTAGTGACGAAGAATTGTCAATCGATTTTATTTGTTTATGTCATAAATGCATTTGTTTATTAAATTTGTTTACGACATAAACAAATACTATCGATTGACAATTCTTCCGTCACTAAACATCACCGCTTATTTAATTTGAAGACGATTAGAAAAAAAACTATTACTTTCTGTCTATAAATAAACAAACTATGCATTTGTTTATAAAATTTGTTCATAAAATAAACAAAAAATATCGAACGACCAATGTTAATAACTAAATATTACCAGTCGTATTTAAAGGTACTAAGAAAGAAATACAATTTCTTTCTACCAATAAACGCCTAAACCATGCATTTGTTTACATAATTTGTTTATAAAATAAACAAATTAGACCAAACAACAAATTTTCATGATCAAACATGATCCTGTTGATAAAATCAAGCAATTTCAACTTACAAATATACTTTGCAACCAAAATTTCCAATATTTTTACATTTTGTTAATATAATTTGTTTATAACAATTAGATTCGATATTCTGTGTATTATTTATATTCTTTGGATACTTCGACATTCATTTTCGTTCAGAATGGGATTAATTAAGGTTTTGATTTGAAGATAAAAAATAATAATTAAAAAATGTCTCATTTTCTCTCTTTGTTTATTTATATAAAAAATAGAAAATGACAATAATCAAAAAATATTACTACTTTGTTAAAAAATAATTTTTTTTTGTTGAAGATTTATGATTTTAGTTGAAAGATCATCTATTCGGTTTAAAATTTAAATATTTTGTTAAAAGCTCTCTGTTGCTATTTTTGAAAATTGATATTTTTAATTTAAATTCAATTATTTGGTTAACAATTACCCTGTTTTGGTTGAGATGTTGATTTTGGTTGAAAATGTGATTCTTTTGTTGAAAATTCAACTTTATTGCCTAAAAATTAATTTTTCTGTTGAAAATTTATCTTTCTTGGTTGAGGATAAACTTTTTTTTGTTAAAAATTCAAATATTTGTTTAAAAAATCGTCTCTTTTCATTCAAATTTCAAATATTTGATTATAAATGTAACTGTTTGGTGCAATTTTTTTTTTTGAAAATTCAACTATTTCCTTGAAAATGACCTTTTTTCTTGAAAATTCAAATCTTAAGGTTGACAGTTAAACAGTTTTCTAAAAAATTCGTATTTTTGGCTTGAAAATTAACTGTTTGTTTAAAAATAGAACTGTTTTTTGGTTGAAGTTCAATCTTTTTCTTCACAAATTCAAACATGTGGTTTTAAATTAATCTTTCTGTGTTAAAAAATCAACTAAGTTGTTAAAATTCAACTATTTTATTGAAAATTCGTATTTTTTCTTCAAAGGCCAACTAATTTGGTTGAAAATGTAATTTTTTGGTTAAAAATTAGTTTTTCCGTTGAAAATTTCACTATTTGATTGAAAATTTATCTTTCTTGATTAAAAATTAACTTTTTTGTTAAAAATTCATCTTTTCCGGTTTAAAAGTCAACTGCTTTCTGAAACATTCGACATTTATATCTTTTATGGTAGAAGAGTCATATTTTTGGTTGAAAATATATATTTCTTGGTTGAAAATAAATTCTTGATTTTAAAAATGTAACTATTTTGTTGAAAAATCGTCTTTTTCATTGAAATTTCAAATATTTGGTTGTAAATGCAACTGCTTGTTTGAAATATTTTTTTTTATTGAACCATTTGGTTGAAAATTATTTTTTTTCTTGTTCCTTTAAAAAAAAATATCCCTGAAAAAATGGTATCCAATCGGATGAAATCTTGCACTCCCTCATTGAGGTCAAACGTTAAACTCAAAATATCTTGGTTGCGTTCGTGCTCACAAAAAAATGTTTACGACAATATGAGCCAAATTTTTTATAACAAATTTAAAGATGATGCGTAATTTTCTGGAAAACATTTTTTAGATACATGTTTACATAATTTGAATTTTTTCTAATAAATTAATTAGGACTCTTAGTGCACCTAGTACAATAATGATGTATATTATGTAAAAAAAAATATATTCTAAATATATTATAAATTTAAAAATAAATATAAAGTGCTTTAATTTCCTAAGAGTTCGATTCTAAATATATTTTATTTTCAGCAAAATAATTGAATTTTCAATTCAAAGATGAATTTTCAACAAAAGAGTTACATTTACAACCGAATACTTGAAATTTAAAAAAAATACGAATTTTCAACAAACTAGTTAAATTGTTAACAAAATAGTTGAATTTTGAAGCCAAAAATACGAATTTTTTAAAAGGCAGTTCAATTTTCCATAAAAAATGAAGTTTTTGAGCTAAAAAGTCGAATATTTTATAACGCAGTTGACTTCGACAACCGAAAAAATGAATTTTCAAAAAAAGTTAATTTTCAACCAAACAGTAGAATTTTCTTTAAAAAAAATCTAATTTCATACCAATAATTTGCATTTGAAGCTATAAATATTGAATTGTCCTTTCAAGAAAAAAAACGAATTTTCAACAAAATAGTTGAATTTTTAACCTACACGGATGAATTTTTAACCAAGTGTTTGAATTTTCAAACAAAAATACGAATTTTTTAGAAGAGAATTTAATTATTATCAACCTTGAGAGGTGAATTTCCAAGATAAAAGATCATTTCCGACCAAATAGTTAAATTTTCAACAGCAAAAAAAAATAATAATTTTCAAAAAAGAAAGACGAATTTTTCACCAAAAAAAGATGACTTTTCTACTATAATAGAAGAATTTTCAGTCCAAAAGAATGAATTTTGAACAAAACAATTTAGTTTTAAACCTAAAAATCAATTTTTCTAAATAGCAGTTAACTTTTAAATTTGTTAAGATAAATTTTAAAAATAAAATTTATTTTCCAATAAAGAAAGATCAATTTTCTACCAAATAATAAACCTTTCTGCAAAAAAACAAATTTTCAGCAAAATAGTTGAATTTTTAACTGAATGTTTGAATTTATAAAAAAAGATTAGGCTTCAACCAAAATAGTTGAATTTGAAAAAAAATGTTAACCAAAAACATTCACAACCAAATATTTGAAATTTCAATCAAAAGAGACGAGTTTTCAACACAATAATTCAATTTACAACAACAAGAAAAGTTAATTTTCAACCAAGGTGAATTTCTATCCAAAAAGTAGAATTTTCAACAACAAAAAAAACATTTTTAACAAAGAATTTAATTTATAATTAAATAGTTGACTTTTCTAGGAAAAAGTAGAATTTGCAACAAAATAGTTAAATTTTTAACCAAATAGTTGCATTTACAACTAAGTAGATGGGTTTTCAAACAACAGACGAATTTTCAACTAAATAGATGAATTTTCAACCAAATGGTTGAATTTTAATGCCAAAAAGACGAATTTTTTAGAAGACAGTTAAATTTTTGATAAAAGAATTAATTTTTAATCGAAAGAATCAATTTTCTATCCAAAAAAGCGAATGTTCAACAAAACAGTTAAATTTCCGACCAAAAAAGATAAATTTTTAACAACATACATTTTTAACAAAAAGAATGAACTTTCAAACAAAAAAAGTTGGATTTTCTTAAAGTGTCCTATTAATTCAGTTTGCATTCAAGCGAAATAACGAGAAAAATATATTATAGATTATAGATATTATAGATTATAGATATTATAGATTATAGATATTATAGAATATATTAATAGATTTTAACCTTTGACCCCGATGAGGGAGTAGAAGATTTCATCCGATTTGATTCAATTTTTCAATTTTTCAATTCAATGTTTCAAATGAAATGTTTGAGATTAATTTTCAAAGTTTTCAAAAATTTTCCAATTTTTTCAAATTTTTCAAGAATATTTCAAATTTTTAAATTTCAAATTTTTCAAATCAAATTTTCAAATTCAATTTTTCAAAATTTCAAATTTTTCAAAAATTTTCAAAATTCCAAATTTTTCAAATTATCAAATTCAATTTTTCAAATAATTCAAAATTTTCAAATTATTCAAAATTTTCAAATTTTTTTTTAAAAAGAAACAAGAAAAAAGATCGTTTTCAAAACTCTTTTTCAACCCAACTATTAAATTTACAACCAAATTAGTTGAACTTTCAAGAAAAAATACGAAGTGCAAGATTTCATCCGATTTGATAAAATTTTTCAATTCAATTTTTCAACAAAATTTTCAAATTTTTCAATTCAATTTTTCAACAAAATTTTCAAATTTTTCAAATTTTCAAATTCAATTTTTCAAATTTTCAAATTCAATTTTTCAAATTTTCGAATTTTTCAAAACTTTCTAAATTTTTCAAATTCAATTTGTAAAATTATTCAAAATTTTTCAAATTATTAAAAATTTTCAAATTTTTTTTCAAAAAGAAACAAGAAAAAATACAAAGTGCAAGATTTCATCCGATTTCATAAAATTTTGCAATTCAATTTTTTTTAAATATTTCAAAAAAATTTCAAATTTTCAAAATTTTTCAAATCAAGTTTTCAAATTTTTCAAATTTTCAAATTCTTTAAAATGTTTCAATTTTTTTTTCAAAAAGAAACAAGAAAAAAGATAATTTTAAAAACTCTTTTTTAACCAAACTATTAAATTTACAACAAAATTAGTTGACCTTTCAAGAAAAAATACGAATCCTCAATAAAACAGATGATTTTTCAACAAAGAAAGATGAATTTAAAACCATATGTTTAAATTTCCGAAGAAAAAGATTCAACTTTAACCAAAAAACTGTTTAATTTTCAACCAATTAGGTAAATTTTCAAGCCAAAAATGCGAATTTTTTAGTGAATTTTCAAGAAAAAAGATCATTTTCAACCAAATAGTTGAATTAAAAAAAAAAGAAAAAATTTCAACCAAATAATTGAGTTTACAATCAAATATTTGAAATTTTAATCAAAATAGACGATTTTTCAACAAAAAATTGTTGAATTTTAAACAAAGAATGAATTTTGAACAAAACGGTTAAGCTTTCAAGCTAAAAAGTCTAATGTTTCAGAAAGATAAGTTTTCAAGCAAATAGTAGAATTTTCTACAAAAACACTTATTTGTGAATTTTCAAGAAAAATGATAATTTTCAACCAAATAGTTAAATTTAGAACAACAAAAAATAATTTTCAAACAAGAAAGATGAATTTTTAATCCAAGGGTCGAATTTTAAACAAAACAGTTCAGCTTTCAAACTAAAAAGTTGCATTTTTCAGAAAGCAGTTGACTTTTAAACCGGACAAGATGAGTTTTTAACAGAAAATATAATTTTTAAAAAAACAATTAAATTTCCAACCAAATAGTTAACCTTTTAAGAAAAAAGACAAATTTTTAACAAAATAGTTGAATTTGTACCAAATCAGTTGATTTTTCAATATAGAAAGATACATTTAAAACCACGTGTTTGAATTTTCAAAGAAAAAGATTAAACTTCAACCGAAACAAAGTTGCATTTTTAACAAAATAGTTAAATTTTCAAGTCAGAAATACTAATTTTTTCAGTGAATTTTCAAGAAAAAATATCGTTTTTAAAATTTCAACCAAATAGTTGAATTTAAAAAAAATCAACCAAACAATTGCATTTACAATCAAATATTTGAAATTTCAATAAAAAAAAGACGATTTTTAAACCAAATAGTTGAATTTTCAACAAAAAAAGTTTCTTTTCAAACAGAAAAGATAAATTTCGAACAAAAAAGATTGTTCTTTTACCATAAAAGATGAATTTTTAATCCAAAAGAATGAATTTTGAACCAAAAAGTTAAGCTTTTAAGCTAAAAAGTCGAAAGTTTTAGAAAGCAGTTGACTTTTAAGCCGGAAAAAATGAATTTTTGACAAAAACTTTAATTTTTAATCAAGAAAGATAAATTTTCAAGCAAACAGTAGGATTTTCTACAAAAAACCAATTTTTAACCATACAATTGCATTTGCAACCAAATAGTTGATCTTTGAAGAAAAAATACAAATTTTCAATAAAATAGTTGAATTTTAACAAGTTAGTTGATTTTTCAACACAGAAAAATCAAGTTAAAACCACACGTTTGAAATTTTTAAGAAAAAGATTGGACTTCAACCAAACAAC
>CAKNYM010047038.1:13305-32599 GCA_932195095.1 Andricus curvator | reverse complement strand
AAATACATGAATTTTTAACTAAACAGTTCAATTTGCAACTAAAAAAGATAAATTTACAATAAAAAATAGAATAGTTGAATTTTAAGTTTGAAAAATTCATTTTCACCTGAAAGCAAGGATCTTCAACAAAGCAGTTTAACTTCCAACCGACTTTAGTTCAATTCTGAACCAAAAAAAATTAATGTTTAAACAAGTAGATTAATTTGCTGCAAAAAAAGACAAATATTTAACAAAATACATGAATTTTCAACTAAACAGTTCAATTTACAACCAAAAGAGATGAATTTACAATAAAAAAATGGAATAGTTAAATATTCATTGAAAAAAATTATTTTCAACAATAAAAACGAATTTTCAAGCAAAAATCGTAATTTTTATCAAAACAAAAAATCAAATTGCGAGAAAATACATGAATTTTCAACTAAGATACAACATTTTTAACTACAATGAAATGGTTAAAATTTCACTTAAAAAAAATTAATTTTCAACTGAAATCAAGGATCTTCACCAAGAAGAATAAATTTTCAACAAATTAGTTCAACTTCCAACCGAGTTTACTTCAATTCTCAACCAAAAAAAATTAATGTTTCAACAAGTAGATTGATTTTCTACCAAAAAAGAAAAATATTTAACAAAATACATAAATTTTGAATGAAACAGTTCAACTCACAACTAAAAAATATAAATTTACAATAAAAAATAGAATATTTAAATTTTCTGTTGAAAAAATTAGTTTTCAACAAAAAAAAAAAACGAATTTTTAATCGAAAAGATGAATTTTCAAGCAAAAATCGTAATTTTCTAACAAAAAAAAAAAATTGCAAGATAGATAAATTTTCAGTTTGAAAAATTAATTTTCAACTGAAATAAAGGATCTTCTACAAGAAGAATAAAATTTCAACAAATCAGTTTAACTTCCAACCGAGTTTAGTTCAATTCTCAAAAAAAAAAAATTAATGTTCAACCAAGAAGATTGATTTTCTACCAAAAAAGACAAATATTTAACAAAATACATGAATTTTCAACAGAATGAAGAAGAACTACCGACGACAGAAACATTACAATGGGCCGATGGATGGCTTCTGGTTTATTCCATAACGGACAGAGGATCCTTCAATTTTGTGAGGAAAGCTAAAGAAGCTTTGGCTGCTGCAGATCCGGAAAACACAATGCCAGTAGCTCTAGTTGGAAATAAAGCTGATATGGTTCATCTGAGGCAAGTTAGTACCGTTGAAGGAGAAATTCTAGCTAAGGATTTCGAATGTTGCTTCAGCGAAGTCACAGCTGCTGAACAGGTATCTCATTTTTTTTTCAAAATTAATCAGGGTGGCCGAAAAACGACATTTTTCAAAATTCCCTCACTTTACCTTGATTTTTCCCTGACCAATTTTTACTTTTTCCTGACCATTAATATATATTCAAAGACAGCAATTATATATTGTAACATTTTAAAACTAGAATCTTGTATAAACGGAATAAACTAATTTCGGATTAAAAATATTTAATTCATGTATTCTTTTCAACCCAAAAATGTTTCTATCATAGAAAATAATTTTTCAATCCAAAAGGACGAATTTTCAATGAAAAAAATAATTTTCCACCAAATAGGTTAATTTTCAAATAAGTAGCTGAATTTGAAAACTAGAAGATGAATTTTCAATCAAAAGGATTAACTTTCTGCCAAAAAAAGACAAAATTTCAATAAAATGCAGGAATTTTCACACACACAGTAGCATTTTTTATTTAAAAAAATCGAATTTTCCGCAAAATAGTTCAATTTTCAACCTGCAGATTGATTGTCAACAAAATAGTAGAATTTTAAACTAAAAAAGATTAATTATCTGAAAGAAAATGAATTTTCAATACAAGAAGACGAATTTTCAACAAATCAGTTCAACTCTTAACCGAATAGTTCAATTTTCAAGCCAAAAAGACGAATGTTTTTAGAAAAGAGTTGAAATTTCAACCGAAGAAGTCGAATTTTCAAGCAAAAAGATGAATTTTTTATCCAAAAAATTAACTTTCTATAAAAAACTACGAAATTTCAACAGAATACAAGAATTTTCTCCCAAACAGTAGAATTTTTCATGAAAAAAGATGACATTTTTACTTGAAAAGATGAATTTTTAAAACAAAAAGACGAATTTTCTATAAAATAATTGAATTTTCACCAAAAAAGCCTAATTTCAACCAAATTGTTTATTTTTGTATCAAATAGTTAAATTTGCAAACCAAAAGGAGAAATTTTTCAGAAAAGAATTAAAATTTCAACCGGGAAAGTCGAATTTTTAACAAAAAAGATGAATTTTCTATCTAAAAAGACGAGTTTTCTACAAAACAATTGAATTTTCTACCTTAAAATATGAATTTTCAACAAAAAAGTTAATTTTCTATAAAACAGTTAAATTTTCAAATCAATAATTGTATTTTTATCCAAATATTGAATTTTCTATCAAAATACTTGAATTTTAAATCAAAAGGATTAAGTTTCTACCAAAAAAGACAAAATTTCAACAAAATGCGAGAATTTTCATCCAAACAGTAGAATGTTTTATCTAAAATGACGAATTTAAAAAAAAGACGAATTTTCTAGAAAATAATTGAATATTCAACAAAAGAGCTTATTTTAAATCAAACAGTTTAATTTTCTACCGAATTGTTGAATTGTCAAACCAAAAAGAGGAATTTTTTCGAAAAGAAGGATAATTTCAACCGGAAAAGTTGAATTTTCAACAAAAAATATCGATTTTCTATCTCAAAAGACGAATTTTCTACGAAACAATTGAATTTTTCACCCTAAAATATAAATTTTCAACAAATAAGTTATTTTTCTACGAAATAGTTAAATTTTCAAATAAATAGTTGTATTTTTAACCAAATAATTGAATTTTCTATCAAAATACTTGAATTTTTTATGAAAAAGATGAATTTACAATCAAAAGGATTAAATTTCTACCAAAAAAGACGAAATTTCAACAAAATAAAAAAATTTTCACCCAAACCGTAGAATTTTTTATCAAAAAAGATAAAATTTGTACCAAAAAAGATGAATTTTCAAAACAAAAAAAAGAATTTTGTGTAATATAGTTGAATTTTCATTAAAAAAACTTATGTCGAAAAATTGTTTAATTTAATCAACCTTAAAATATGAACTTCCAAAAAAAGTTAATTTTCTAATAAATAGTTCAATTTTAAAATAAATATTTGAATTTTCAAAAAGAACGATGAATTTTTAATTCGAAAAATTAACTGTTCACCAAAAAAGACGAAATTTAAACAAAATACAAGAAGTTTAATCAAAAAAGTAGCATGTTTCATAACAAAAGATTACATTTTAACTAAAAAGATCAATTTTCACAAGAAAACGACGAATTTTCTATAAAATGATTGAATTTTCAGGAAAAAAACTTAATTTTAACCAAATAGTTCGATTTTATACCAAATAGTGGAATTTTTAAACGAAAAAGGCGGATTTTTTTAGAAAAAGAGTTAACATTTCAACCGGGAAATTTCTACAAAAAATTTATTTTTAACTAAATAGTTTAATTTTCTACCAAATTATTGAATTCTAAAGCCAAGAGGATGCATTTTTAACAACACAGTTGAATTTTGGACTAAGAAAGATGACTAGCAGAATAATTGAATTTTCAATAAAATAGAATTTGTAACCAAAAAGGATGACTTTTTAACAAAATTGTCGAATTTCTAACCAAATAATAAAATTTTTAACTAAAAATCTAGCCGCCAGAAAAAAGCAACTGCTAAAAAAAAGAAATATAAATGTAAATACAAGGCAAATAAATTATTAACAAGAATATTAGAACAAGGAAGAAATTTTTCATTTTCCCTGACCATTAATATTCAAAGACGGAATAAAACAATTTTAAATTTGAATATTAAATTTATGAACCTTGATAGATTCAAAGTGCCTCTCAATTCCCTGACTTTTACAAAAAATTTTAAAATTATTATTTATAATTATATTCAAAATAACGTACAGTATACAGATATTGGGACGAAAAAGTGTTTAAAAAAAGCTGATAAAATTTCAAAGAAAGTTGTCGAGCCTGATTTTTGATCTAGGTTTTCAATTTTTTAATAAATAAACAAAGATGACGCAAAAATGGCAAACAAATTTTATTAACCAATTATTTGTTGAAAGTGTGTTTCATATAATTTTTTATAATTTTTCGCTTTTTAAAGTTATATCGCAAGAAATTTGGATGAAAACAATATTGTAATAAAGAAAGTTTATCTTAAGATTATTCTTGTTAATATTATAAACAAATTTAATAAAAAAATGCATTATTCAGGCATTCCTCGACCGAAAAATTCGTTCTTTTTGAAAGTCAATTTTTTAAAGTTAGGAACCTCATGATAATTTCTGCAAAATTCATAATTTGTTGATAATTTTTTTGATTTTTCAAACAAATGCATTATTCGGGAATTCGTCGACGGAAAAATTAGTTTTTTCGATGTCAGTCCTTTTAATTGGGAACTTTATGATAATTTTGGCAACATTCATAATTAGTTCATAAATTTTAGCATTTTTCAAGCAAATTTAATAAGCAAATGCATCATTCGGGCATTTAATGACGAACATTTTTTTTAATTAACATTTTTTATCAGGCTGCACTACAATAATTCAACTTGGATTTCTCTATTCATATTTTTTTGTGCTAAACTCTCGAATTCGCAAAAAAAAAGCTTTTTTTTTACGACAAATGGCTGTATAATTCATTTGTTTATTAAATTTTGTTTAAAGAAGACATAAAATTATTCAACTAATTATGTATGTTGCTGAAATTATCGTGAAGCTCTCAATTAGAAGAACTGACATTGAAAAAAAACGAGTTTTTCCGTCGAAAAATTCCCGAAAAATTAATTTGCGTTTTCAATTTGTTTAAAAAAACATTAAATTTATGAATGAATTATGAATGTTGCTAAAATTATCACGAAGTTCCCAATTAAAAGGACTGGCATTTAAAAAACGATTTTTCCGTCGATAAATGCTCAAATAATGCATTTGTTTATTATATATGTTTTAAACAATCATAAAATTATCAACAAATTATGAATTCTCCTGAAATTATTATGAGGTTCTTGATTTAAAAAACTGAAATCGAAAACAACGAATTTTTCTGTCAACAAATCCCTGAATGATGCATTTGTTTATTAAATTTGTTTATGATATCAACAAGAATAATCTTTAAGAATTTTTTTTTTTAATTATAATATTTGTTCCATCTAAATTTCTTACAATATAACTTTAAAAAACGTGAAATTATTGAAAATTATAGAAAACACATTTTCAACACATACTTTGTTTATAAAAATTTTGTTTATTATATCACGATGGAATGTCTTCAAGTAACGTAAATCTATGAAACGTATGCGATTACAACAATTTTCCTATTATTGACAAGCATCGGGAATGTCAAATAGAAAAAATTGCAATTTTTTCGTCATATAGGATTATTTATAAAAAAATTGAAGAACTAAATTAAAAATCAGGTTTGACAACTTCCTTTGAAATTTTACGAGCTTTTTTTAGTTCCAATTGTTCAATATGCGTGGACTGTACGTTGTTTTAATAAAAAAAAGTAATTTTTCACCTAATGTATTACGGTCACCCTGTTATGGTATTAAGGGGATTGAAACGACTCCGGTTTTCGCCACATACATAATACGTCTGCGAGGATGCATTGTTCAATGTATTATTTGAACCACATAATCTGAGGACAATTTTACGCGCGGGAGCAAAGCGATTTTTTCAAAAAATTTTCTTGTTTTCTTTTTTTGGTTAAAAATTGAAGATTCTTTTGCGCCTGTAAAATGCAACGCGCCAGCTTACACTGTATGCCGGGCTGCAGTCACCCGATCCAGTTTTAAGTCGAATAAAATCTGCAAGAGCTGCGTCTTCGTCGCTTATAGTAGCATATAATATAATAATATAATATAATGTAATACAATAATAAAAATAAATAATAACATAGAATGATAAATTGTCGAAAATATATACTCCATCTACAAAAAAATTGTTCAAACAAAAATTGTACAGAACATAGGGGGTCATTCAACGGAAATATTAATTTTTACCTTAAGGTCAATTTTCGAGGTCATTTGAAGCTCAAGACGATTTTTTAAAATGACAACCCCTATTTTTGACTACGGATTCAAAAAGAGCGGAAAATTTCACGTCGGAAACATTCAGTGAGAAATTTGCTTTTGTGATCATAGAAAGGTAAAAAATCAAGGTCAAATGTCTAAAAAACGGTGAGATGCCCTTTTTTGGAATTATCGTGGTTTTCTGAGAATAGCAAACGTTCGAAATGCTTTTAACAAGTCGATAAAATGTAAACGTGTGAACCAACTTGACCATCTTGACCTTCAGATAAATTTTCAAGGTCATTTTGAGGTCAATATGATTTTTTTTAAAGAAAATCCCTACTTTAAACTGCGGATTTGAAATGAACGAAAAATTTTACGTCAAAAATGTTCTATGGAAAATTTGTAAGAGTGTGCACCATCTTGACGATCTTGAAAATTTATCAGAGTTCAAAGTCGTCAAGATGGTACACACTTTTACAAATTTTCCAGAGAAAATTTTTGGACGTAAAATTTTTCGCTCTTTTCAAATCCGCATTCAAAAATAGGGGTTGTCATCTTAAAAAAATCGCATTAACCTTCAAATGTCCTTAAAAATTGACCTCAAGGTCACAATTAATAGTAACGTTAAATGACCCTGAAAGTCAAGACGATTTTGACGTCAAGAAGACGAAATGACAACCCCTATTATTGACTGCGGATTTAAAAAGAGCGGAAAATTTCACGTCAAAAATATTCTGTGAGAAATTTGCTTTTGTGACCTTAGAAAGGTAAAAAATCAAGGTCAAATGTCTTAAAAACGGTGATATGCCCTTTTTGGAATTATCGTCGTTTTCTGAGAATAGTAAACAATCAAGATGCTTTTAACAAGTCGATAAAACCTAAACGTGTGAACCAACATGACCTTCAGATAAATTTTTCAGGTCATTTGAGGGTCAATATGATTTTTTTAAAAGGAAATCCCTACTTTAAACTGCGGATTTGAAACTAGCAAAAAATTTTACGTCAAAAATGCTCTATGGAAAATTTGTAAGAGTGTGCACCATCTTGACGATCTTGAAAATTTATCAAAAGGCCAAGGTCAAGGGACTCCCTACGTTAAACTGCAGTTTAAAGTAGGGATTTCCTTTAAAAAAATCAATTTGACCTTCAAATGACCTTGGAAATTTATCTGAAGGTCAGGATGGTCAATTTGGTTCACACGTTTACATTTTATCGACTTGTTCAAAGCATCTTGAATGTTTGCTATTCTCAGAAAAGCACGATAATTCCAAAAAAGGGCATCTTACCGTTTTTTAAACATTCGACATCGATTTTTGACCTTTCTAAGATCACAAAAGCAAATTTCTCACGGAATGTTTTTGACGTGAAATTTTCCGCTCTTTTTAAATCCGCAGTCAAAAATAGGGTTTGTCATTTTAAAAAATCGTCTTGACCTTCAAACGACCTCGAAAATTGACCTCAGGGTCAAAATTAATAGTACCGTTAAAAGACCCTGAAAGTCAAGACGATTTTGACGTCAAGAAGACGAAATGACAACCCCTATTATTGTCTGCGGATTTGAAAAGAGCGGAAAATTTCACGTCAAAAATGTTCTTTGAGAAATTTGCTTTTGTGACCTAAGGTCAAAAATCAAGATCAAATGTCTAAAAAACGGTGAAATGCCCTTTTTGGAATTATCGTGGTTTTCTGAGAATAGCAAACGATCAAGATGCTTTTAACAAGTCGATAAAATGTAAACGTGTGAACCAACATGACCTTCAGATAAATTTTTAAGGTAATTTGAAGGTCAATATGATTTTTTTAAAAGGAAATCCCTACTTTAAACTGCGGATTTGAAACTAGAGAAAAATTTTACGTCAAAAACGTTCTATGCAAAATTTGTAAGAGTGTGCACCATCTTGACGATCTTGAAAATTTATCAGAAGGTCAAGGTCAAGGTCAAGGGAATCTCTACGTTAAACTGCAGTTTAAAGTAGGGATTTCCTTAAAAAAATCATCTTGACCTTCAAATGACCTTGAAAATTTATCTGAAGGTCACATTTTATCCACTTGTTAAAAGCATCTTGAACGTTTGCTATTCTCATAAAACCACGATAATTCCAAAAAAGGGCGTCTTACCGTTTTTTAGACATTTGACCTTGATTTTTGACCTTTCTAAGATCACAAAAGCAAATTTCTCACGGAATTTTTTTTACGTGAAATTTTCCGCTCTTTTTAAATCCGCAGTCAAAAATAGGGGTTGTCATTTTAAAAAATCGTCTATCGATCTATAGATTAAAATGGGTCACCCTGTATATCCTCCTTTATGTCGGTAAGGAAGTTATTTTTTTCTTACCATCAAACCAAATTAAAAATTATCATTATATGTTATTATTATTTGTTTTTATTATTGTATTATATTATGTTTTTATATTATACAGGGTGTCCAAAAAGTCCCGGGACGGCTAAATATTTCCTCAGGTAAGATATTTTTCAGGGCGGTCAAGGTCATTCTTGAAGGAACTTTAAACAAGGAATTCAATAGTGACCTTTATTCTGATCTTGACCATGACCTTCACGGTCATTTCAAGGTCAAATTGATTTTTTAACATGGGAACCTCTATTTTTGACCCCGGGAACTGAGAGAGCGGAAAATTTTACGTCCAGATATGACCTTGACAAATCGAAAATTCGACCTGGAAAGGTCAGGACAAGGTCAAACAACGTGCAGCAGGATGACTTGACTGGCATGCATTTTTGAAGAAAATGTCCTGGTGAAGGTTCTGGTCATAGACAAGGTCAAAGTCACCAATCGATCGGGAGTATAAAATGCTACAACTCTTGCGTTGAACATTTTCTTCATAAATGCATGCTAGTCGAGTCATCCTGCTGTACGTTGTTTGACCTTGCCCTGACCGTTCCAGGTCAAATTTTCGATTTGTCCAGGTCATATCTGGACGTAAAATTTTCCGCTCTCTCAGTTCCCGGGGTCAAAAATATAGGTTCCCATGTTAAAAAATCAATTTGACCTTGAAATGACCGTGAAGGTCATGGTCAAGATCAAAATGAAGGTCACGATTGAATTCCTTGTTGAATGTTGCTTCAAGAATGACCTTGAACGCCCTGAAAAATATCTTACCTGAGGAAATATTTAGCCGTCCCGGGACTTTTTGGACACCCGGTATATTACTTTAAGCGACGAAGACGCAGACTTGAAACTAGATCGGGTGCTTGCAGCCCGGCATGCAGTGTTAGCTGGCGCGTTGCATTTTATAGGCGCAAAAGAACGCTAAATTTTTAATTAAAAAAGAAATAAGAACATTTTTCGAAAAAATTGCTTTGCTTCCGCGAGTAAAATTGCCTTTAGATTATGTGGTCAAAATATTACAATATATAATGCATCCTCGTAGACGTATTATGTATGTGGCGAAAACCTCAGTGGTTTTAATTCCCTTAAATTTAAAATTCGACAAAATCTAATTACAAAACGAATTATTTAGGTAGCACAAGTGGCAGAATCTTTCCTTGAGTTGTGTCGTGAAGTTTTAGCTGCAAGGAGGAGAAATAAACAGTCTTTGCTCGACAGAATGCTGGGTGGAAAAACAACGAGTAAGGCTTACTCCCGAGGGAAGAGTGACTCGGCATTGCCTAAGGATTGACCAAAATACTAACAGAGAAGTCGAAGAATCCAATTTACAAGATTCTGCAGAAGAAGGTCTACTATTGAAAGAAGAGATTTTACCTAAATGACAATGGGGTTGTTGCATTAACTTTAGATATATTTTTTAAATACGGCATAAAATTCTAGAAATTTTAGTACGTTTAAACAATTTTTTGAATACTTCGCTTCTGAAAAAAATATTTTTTAAAAAAGTATCGAAAACCCTATTCAATGTGACCTTGAAACGTCACATCCTGCAACACGCTAAACCAATCAGAATAATGGTATGTAGTGGCTCCATTGACTAACGAAGTATTTAGCTAACAGCTTGCGAACAAAATTTCTGACCGGTTTTAATAAAATTTGAAGCAATTTGAACCCCTTTTTGGGTCCTTCTTCATACTTTTTGAACACGTTTTAAATAATAAACGTGAAAATAGGTTATGTTTACTAGCGACCATATTAATTCAACCATAAACTGCGCTAATCAGACTGATGTTTACTTCTGACGCTGGTCCAATCAGAATGCCTCATTTTCCCGCGAAAATTTAAAAAGTATACTTTTTAAACATTAAAAAAAATATTTGAACATATTTTTAAAAACTTTGCTCAAGTAATTATATTCCATTTTTAGAGCTCCTTTAATTTCAGTAGGAAATAAATATATTTTGAAATATGCAACAGCCCCATTATGCACTCGCAGTACTTGATTTTAATGTGATAAAACTGGTCACTTTTCATATCATGGTTTAAATATTGCTGACTGATATATTTAAACCGACAATAATATTGGAATTCATGAGACTTTAAACTCTAGTCGTTTACCAGGACTGCCATAAGTGCCAGATTTTGTCCGAATACCCATAATTTTAAAAAGTGTGGAGTAATTCTGGTTTAACTTCTTTAAAAAAATATCTTTTTCATAGTGTAAATTGTAACACGTGTCTAAAGTTTGAAATATTTAAGTAGTAAATAACAAATTTTGAATTCTCGATAAACTTACTATTTATTTTGTATCCTTGTATTAATAAATCTTGTACTTATTTACTATATGGAAAAACATATCTTAACAATTTCGAAAAGTTGAATTTTCAACAAAAGATTTCATTTTCAGCAGTGAAATTTTCGACCAAAAAAGATGCATGTGATACATTTTAAAATTAAAAATTACCGGCTCTTCCATGTTATTTTGACCATCTTTTTAAAAGAAAGGAAAATGAGATATCGTGCTTATTATTTTTTTAAGATAGGTAATATTATGGGGCATTGTTGTAATAGTGAAATTTGCAACCAAAGATGCGAATTTAAAAAAAAATGATTTAAAAAAAAAGTAATTCAACTTTCGATCGAAGGAAAATCTTTAATCCAATAGTTTAATTTTCAAACAAAAAGATCAATTTTCCGCTGAATAGTGGAATCTTCCAAGCCAAAAAAAAAAGTTTTCTACAACACAATTAAATTTTCTACCATAAAATATTAATTTTCAACAAAAAACTTAATTTTCTACCAAATAGTTGAATCTTCAACCAACAAGATGAATTTTCAATCAAAAAGATTAACTTTCTACCAAAAAAAGACGAAATTTCAACAAATTGCCAGAATTTTCACCCAATCAGTTGTATTTTTGACAAAAAAACGATATTTTTACCAAAAGAGATGGATTTTCAAAACAAAAAGACGAATTATCTACAAAAGAATTGAATTTTCAAGAAAAAAGCTTATTTTGAACCAAATAGTTTTATTTTCTACCAAACTGTTGAATTTGCAAGCTACAAAGAATAATTTCAAACAAAACAGTTGAATCTTCAACCAAAAACTTGAATTTTCAATTAAATGGTCGAATTTTCAAACAAAAAGATTAATGTTCAGCTGAATAGTTGATTTTTAAATCAAAAAGACGAATTTTCTACAAAACAATTGAATTTTTTATCGTAAAATATGAATTTTCTACAAATAAGTTAATTTTCAACCAAATAGTTGAAATTTCAAAATAATAGTTGAATTTTAAACCAAATAATGACATTTCATACCAAAATAGTTGAATTTTCAACTAAAAAGATGCATTTTCAAACTCAAAAACTATGACTTTTCAACAAAAAGTAAAAAAAGTTCATTTTTAACCAAATATTTTAATTTTCTACCAAATTGTTGAACTATGAAGCCAAAGAAATTAATCTTTTACCAGAAGAGATGAATTTTCAAAACAAAAAGACGAATTTTCTACAAAAAATATGAAGTTTCAACACAAATTTATTGCTAAACTAAACAATTTAATTTTCTACCAAATTGTTGAATTTTGAAGTCAAAAGGAAGAATTTTCAACAACCATAGTTGAATTTTTAACCAAATACATACTTAAATTTTCAACTTCAAATGATCAATTTTCAACCAAAGGGACGAATTTTCAACAGACGAATTTTTAACCGAAAATGACGAATTTTGAACAAAAAAGATGAATTTTCAACCACATAATTCTATTTTCTACCAAAATAGCGGAATTTTCAACCAAAAAGATGAATATTCAATCTAAAAAAAGAGCATTTTCACCAAAGAATATGTATTTTTTACCTGAAGAAATGAATTTTCAAAGAAAAAGACGCATAATGCTACAAAAAATATGAATTTTCAACAAAAAGTTAATTTTAAACTAAATAATTTAATTTTCTACCAAATTTTTGAATTTTCAAGCCAAAAGGAAGAATTTTCAACAACATAGTTGAATTTTTAACCAAATACATACTTAAATTTTCAACCTCAAATGATCAATTTTCAACCAAACGGACTAATTTTCAACGGTCGAATTTTTAACCGAAAATGATGAATTTTGAATAAAAAAGATGAATTTTCAACAACATAATTCTATTTTATACCAAAATAGCGGAATTTTCAACCAAAAAGATGAATATTCAATCTAAAAAAACAGCATTTTTCACCAAAGAATATGGATTTTTTACTTGAAGAAATGAATTTACAAAGAAAAAGACGAATTTTCTAAAAAATAATTGAGTTTTCATCAAAAAATTAGGATATTCTCAACCAAAAAGTTTAATTTTCTACTAGATTGTCGAATTTTCAAACTAAAAAGATGAATTTTGTAGAAGAGGGTTTAATTATTAACCTGTAAAGATGAGTTTTAAACAAAAAATATCATTTTCAGCTAAATAGTTGAATTTTCAAAAAAAAAAAAAAAAAGAAAGAATTTTCAACAAAAAAGTAAATTTCGAGTAGGAATCTGAAAGGTTTTAGGTTTCTAAGACAATTTTTGAAAATTTTCATGAGTATTTAAAAATTTTATGAAAAATTCGAAACAGTTTGAAAGATATTTTAAAGTTTTTAAAATTTTTCACGAAAAAATTGAAAATTTGAAAAGATTTCAAAAAATGCAAAGCAAAATTTAGATTTTTGAAGATTTCGCAACAAAGTTTTAAAGATTTTTTAAAATGATTTTGAAAGGTTTCAATAAAAAACCAATTTTTGCAAGATTTCTGGGAAAATTAAAATTACAAAATCGGCAAAAGAGAACCTGGAAGATTTTAAGACAATTTTTTTAATTTTTGAGGCTTTTGAACAAATTTCAGGAACAATTCGAATCGTTTTACAAGATATAAAGAAGATTTTAAAAGTTTCAAAAATAATTTAAATCTCGAGAAGATTTTAAAAAAAATTACAGCAACTTACTAATCACTCGTGGAACGTAATTTTTGTTTAACTTCTTTGAAAAAATCTTTTTTTTTTTTTAGCGTAAATTGAAAAACGTTCCTAACGTTTCAACTATTTTAGTAAATAACAAATTTTGAATTCTCAATAAACTTACTATTTATTTTGTATCCTCGTATCAATAAATCTTATACTAATTTACTACACGGAAAAACGTATCTCACGGTCAATTTCGGGAGTTAATTTCTCTCCGAAATTCTTACAAGTTAAAGGTAAATTTGCTTATTATTTACACGTCCAGTAAATTAATGAGTTATCCCCACCTTACCGGAATTAAAACATATTCATTTTGTTGTTTCGTAATTTTCTAAGACACCCGCTAAGTGCTCGTTGTCTCTGGGTTTTTTGAACTGTTTCCTCTTTGTGTTGGCTTTCTTTCTCTTGATGGGCATTGGCTTTTTCACTCCGTGATGTTGCATCGATTTGATGCCTTGCTTTTCCAGGTTCTCCTCTATTTTTTGGTCATCCATTGCGTCGACTGCCGAGGCTCGCCAAAGATTCTGCCAAATTTCGTCGAAGATAATTGCCGTTGACTTGTCATTGTAGAAGATTACTTTCTTTTTATCGGGTCGATTGATTACTATGATTTCGTTTTGTAGACTCTGGAATTGAACAATAGAAGGTATATCTCAAAAAATATTTATACGTTAATGTAAACATTAAGTTTCATATTTTTGCTATTCTTTTTTGGAAGGATAGAATTTGAACCCTTTTAATTTTTTTTTATTCGGAAATTCTTATTTACTCTTTTTAATTTTCTTTGAAATAGTATTCAATATTAAAAATAGGGTGGCCGTGAAACTTTATGTTCAAAATTCCTGGACTTTTTCCTGACTTTTCGCTTTTATAGACAGAATGAAACAATGAAATTGCAGATAAAAATTTAAAATTTTCGAATTTATTTATTTATTTCAACCAAAAAAGATGACCATATCATGAAAGATCAATTTTCAATCCAAAAGGACGAATTTTCCACAAAACTTTTTAATTTTCGACCAAAAAAGATAACTGTTTAAGAAAATAGTTGAATTTTCAGCAAAATAATTTAATTTTCAACAAAATAGTTGGATTTTTACTTAAATTGTTGAATTTTCAAACTACAAAGATGAACTTCCAACCAAATGGTTGATATTTTAATAAAAAAGATTAAAATTTAATCAAAAAGCCGATTTTTTCAACCAAGTAACTGAATTTTATTGAAGACAGTTGAATTTTCAAGGAATACAACAAATTTTCGTACCGAAGGGACGAATTTTCTGTGCAAATAGACGAATTTTCAACAAAACAGTTGAATTTGCGACCAAAAAAGATATTTTTAAAAGAAAATAGTTAAATTTTCAAAAAAATAGTTGGATTTTTACTCAAATTGTAGAACCTTCAAACTACAAAGATGAATGTTCAACCAAATGGTCGAATTTGTAATCAAAAAAGATAAAAATTCAACCAAAAACCGTTAGATTTTCAACCCAATAATTGAATTTGTTTGAAGACAGTTGAATGTGCAACAACAAAATTTCAATCCAAAAGGATCAATTTTTTGTCCAAATAGACAAATTTTCAACAAAACAGTTGAATTTTCGACCAAAAAAGATTATAGACTTTCAATTCAAAGGACGAATTTTCAACAAAACCTTTAAATTTTCGACCAAAAAGATAACTTTTTAAGAAAATAGTTAAATTTTCAACAGAAGAATTAAATTTTAAACCAAATAGATGAATTTTTAACCCAATTGTTGAATTTTCAAACTATAAAGATGAATTTTCTACCAAATGGTCGAATTTTCAAACAAAAAAGATTAAACTTCAACCAAAAACCGTTACATTTTCAACCTAATAATTGCATTTTTTTGAAGACAGTTAAATTTACAACAACAAAATTTTCAACCCAAATGGACGAATTTTCCGTCCAAATAGACAATTTTTCAACAGAACAGTTGAATTTTCGACCAAAAATTTTTTTAACCAAATACTTGAATTTTCTACCTGCATAGATGCATTTTCAATTAAATAGTGGAATTTTCAATAAGAAATATTGCATTTTTAACCAAACAGTTGAACTTTCTACCAAAAAAGATGATAGATTTTCAATCCAAAAAGACGAATTTTAAATAAAACCTTTGAATTTTCGACCAAAAAATATAATTTTTTAAGGAAATAGTTAAATTTTCAACAAAATGATACAATGTTTTTAGAAGATAGTTGAAAGTTCAACCCGAAAAGTTGAATTTTCAACAAAAAATTTCATTTTCATTCAAGAAAGAAGACTTTTTCAAGCAAAAAAGATGAATTTTCTATCTAAAAATACAAATGTTCAACAAAACAGTTGAATCTCCAACGAAAAAAGTATGTCTTCAACGAAATAATTGAATTTTCAACAAAATAGTTGAATATGTAAACTAAACAGATGAAATTTCAGACAAATCGTCAATATTTCAAACAAAAAATCTTAAACTGAAACCACAAGCAGTTGCATTATAACAAAATAGTTGAATTTTCAAACCAAAAAAAAAAAAAAGAAAACGATTTTTTAGAAGAGATTTTAAATTTCAAATCGTAAAGTTGATTTTTCGACAAAAAATTTAATTTTCAACCAAAAAATAAGAATTTTAGACCAAAACGGATTCATTTTCTATGTAAAAAGACAAATATTAAAAAAGGGTACTTTTCAACCAAAAAAAGATTACTTTTTAACAAAAAAAAATGAATTTTCAACAAAATAGTTGAAATTTTACCCAAATAGATGAATTTTCAACCAAGAAGAATAATTTTCTACCGAAAGACAAATTTTCAACAAAATATTTCAATTTTCAACGCATTAAAAAATTAACAAAGTAGTACAACTTTCACCCAAGAAATATTTTTAACCCAATAATTAATTTTTCAATCAAAAGGATTTATTTTTCACCTTATAGTTGAATTTGCAAGGCAAAAAGACTAATTTTCTATAAAACAGTTTAATTTTCCAAGAAAACATATTAATTCTCAACAAAAAAAGTTAATTTTCTACTGAAATAGTTGACATTTTCAACCAAACAGATGAATTTTTAAGCAAAAGCATTTACTTGATAACAAAAAAGACAAAATTTGAAGAAAATATACGAAGTTTTACTTAAACAGTTTCATCTTTTACCACGAAAGATGACATTTTTACCAAGAGGAAAATTTTCAAACAAAAGACAAAGTATCTAAAAAATGATGGAATTAAAAAAAAATTAAATTTCTTAAAAAATAATTGAAATTTCAACCAACTGGATGAATTTTCAACCAATAATAAAAATTGTCTACCAAAAGACGAATTTTCAACAAAATAGTTCAATTTCCAACACAGTCAAAAATTAAGAAAGTAGTTCAATTATCGCCCAAGAAATATTTTTAACCAAATAGTTAAATTTTCAATCAAAAAGATTTATTTTCCGCCCTGTAGTTGAATTTGCAAGGCCAAAATACGAATTTTCTATAAAACAGTTTAATTTTCCACTGAGAAATAAGAATTCGCAATAAAAAAGTTAATTTTCTACCTAAATAGATCACATTTTCAACCAAGAGGATGCATTTTTAACCAGAAATATTAACTTGATAACAAAAAAGACGAAATTTGGAGAAAATATAAAAATTTTTACTTACACCGTTGCATTTTTTACCAAAAGAGGAAAATTTTCAAACAAAAGACGAATTATCTACAAATTAATTGAATTTCCACCAAAAATTTAATTTTCAACAAAATAGTCGATATTTTAACCAAATAGATGAATTTTCAACCAAGAAAAATAATTTTTTATCAAAAGACGAATTTTCAAAAAAATAGTTTAATTTCCAACACAGTAAATATTTAAGAAAGTAGTTCAACTATCGCCCAAGAAATATTTTTAACCTAATATTTAAATTTCCAATCAAAAGGATTTATTTTCTGCCGTGTAGTTGAATTTGCGAGGCAAAAAGACGAATTTTCTATAAAACAGTTTAGTTTTTCATTGAAAAATATGAATTCTCAACAAAAAAGTTCATTTTCTACTGAAATAGATGAAATTTTCAACCAAAAGGATGAATTTTTAACCAAAAACATAAACTTGATAACAAAATGACGAAATTTGAAGAAAATATAAGAATTTTTACTTACACAATTGCATTTTGCACCAAAAAAGATTAAATTTTTACCAAAAGAGGAAAACTTTCAAACAAAAGACGAATTATCTACAAAATATTTGATTTTCCAACAAAAAATTTAATTTTCAACAAAATAGTCGATACTTTAACCAAATAAATGAATATTCTATCATAAGACGAATTTCCAACAAAATAGTTTAATTTTCAACACAGTAAAAAATTAAGAAAGTTCAACTATCGCTCAAAAAATATTTTTAACCCAATAGATAAATTTTCAATCAAAAGGATTTATTTTCCATCTTATAGTTGAATTTTCAAGGCAAAAATACGAATTTTCTATAAAACAGTTTAGTTTTTCATTGAAAAAATATGACAAAAAATTAACATTTTTAACCAAAAAGATGAATTTTTAACCAAAAACATTGACTTTATAACAAAAAGATTAAATTTTTACCAAAAGAGGAAAATTTTCAAACAAAAAACGAATTATCTACAAAATAATGGAATTTACAATAAAAAGAGTTAATTTACCACCAAGAAGATGAAATTTTACCTAAAATTATGGATCTTCAACCAAAAAATTATTTTTTTACAAAGCAATTCAACTTTCCACCAAGCAGTTCAATTTTGAAACAAATAATACGATTTTTCAACAAAATAGTTACATTTTTAATCAAAGAGTTGAATTTTCAACAAGAATAGATCAATTTTTAATTCAAAATATCAATTTTCAGCAAAAACTGGAAGCGATATTTTCAGTTGAAAAAAATAAATTCTCAACAAAAAAAAAGAAGATTTTTCAACAAAATAGTTACATTTTCAACCAAAGAGATGAATTTCCGACTAAAATTAGGAATATTAAAAAAAAATAACTTTCAACGAACTAGTTCAACTTTTAACCAAGTACATAGTTAAATTTTCAACCAAAAGAGATCATTTCTGAACAAAAGTGTAATAATTAATATTTCAACTAAGAGCACTTTTAATTTAAATAAAAACCAGTTGAATTTAACCAAAAAAGACGAATTTTCACGACCCAGAAGTTAGCCATGCATATACATTTTAAATTTGTACCTTGAATTAAAAATGAAGTAATAGTCCTAGCGAAAAACTAAAAACAGCCCTGGATTCGTCTCAGCCATATCTCTAGGTGTTTTTCTCATTTTTGCAAAAAAGTCATTTTTTAAACAATTACATTGTTAATTAACATTGTTCCTTTTTTATAAACAAAAGTATTAGTTGTAAAGGAATTTCAAGATTATAGAAAGATTCCTCACTACCATATCTCCAGGTATTTTTTTCATTTTTGCAATAAATAAATTATTCAAACAATTACATTGTTATTAACATTTTTCCAGGTTTTTCAAGTTTAGTTACAAAAATATTAGCAAAACATATACTAACATAAGAGTAAATCATTACTCAAGCTGCCCATACATTCACTTATCAATAATTAATAAATTCTCTATTGTTTTTATCCCCTCCACCTTCGCTCTTGCACGTTACGCAATGCAGCATATGGATTTGAAAATGGAACCTTAATTAAAAATAAAACTATGAGTCCTATCGGAAAAGTGAAGATATCCCCAAATTCATCTCGGCGATATCTCCAAGTATTTTTTTCATTTTTTGTTTAAAGTAATTTTTTAAACAATTATATTGTTTATAATTTTTGGGAATTTATTTAACAATGATGAAAAAAATTTAAAGTCTCCTACTGAA
>CAKNYM010047038.1:2071-13295 GCA_932195095.1 Andricus curvator | reverse complement strand
ATGCAGCATATGGATTTGAGAATTGAACATTAATTATAAATAAAACTGTAAGTCCTATCGGAAAAGTGAAGATATCCCTAAATTGGGTTGTTGCATATTTTCAAATAATTTTTTTTTCCTAGTAAAATTAAAAGAACACCAAAAAAATAATGTAACTACGGAAGGAAAGTTTTTTTAAATCAAGTTTAAATATTTTTTTTAATGTTTAAAAAGTCTATTTTTTGAATTTTTGCGGGAAGTACTTTGCAGGAAGTACTTCATTCTGATTAGCGCGGTTGTCCGGTTGGTGATGGAATATAATATGGCCGCTAGCAACTGAATGGGTAAACAGTAAACATAACCTATTGTAAAAGATATTTAAATTGAAGTTATCTTTGGAAACATTTCATTCTCACGCACTTCAATGATATTATTCATTACTATCTTTTTTAAGGTTTTATATTTTAAGCAAAATTGTATTGCTTTTCGACAATTATAAGTAAATAAATATCTCTGTTAGAAATTGTAAATTGAATCTTTGCCAGCTGTCTGCTAGATACTTCGTTAGTCAATGGATCATTATTCTGATTGGTTACGCGCCTTTTCGGAAGTGACGTTTCAAGGTCACAGAGCTTTTGAATAGGGATTTCAATACGTTTCTTAAACATTTTTTTTCTCCACAATAAGTTTTCAAAATTTTTTTTAAATGCACCAAAATATTCAGAATGTTATGCAGTATTTAAAAAATATATTACCTAAAATTCATGCAACGACCCCATTCATCTCGGCGATATAATTGTTTAAAAAATGACTTTAAACAAAAAATGAAAAAAAAAAACACCTGGAGATATCGCCGAGATGAATTTAGGGATATCTTCACTTTTCCGATAGGACTTATAGTTTTATTTATAATTAATGTTCAATTCTCAAATCCATATGCTGCATGGCGTAACGTGCAGGAGCGATGGTGGAGGGGATAAAAATAATGTTTAAACTAACTTTTTTTTATTGTTGAATTTATTTTTTCAATTATGATACTTCAGGCTACGTTATGTTTCAGTAGGAGACTTTAAATTTTTTTTCATCACTGTTAAATAAATTCCCAAAAATTATAAACAATATAATTGTTTAAAAAATGACTTTAAACAAAAAGTGAAAAAAAAAAAACCAGGAGATATCGCCGAGATGAATTTAGGGATATCTTCACTTTTCCGATAGGACTCATAGTTTTATTTTTAATTAAGGTTCCATTTTCAAATCCATATGCTGCATTGCGTAACGTGCAAGAGCGAAGGTGGAGGGGATAAAAACAATAGAGAAATTATTAATTATTGATAAGTGAATGTATGGGCAGCTTGAGTAATGATTTACTCTTATGTTAGTATATGTTTTGCTAATATTTTTGTCACTAAACTTGAAAAACCTGGAAAAATGTTAATAACAATGTAATTGTTTGAATAATTTATTTATTGAAAAAATGAAAAAAACACCTGGAGATATGGTAGTGAGGAATCTTTCTATAATCTTGAAATTCCTTTACAACTAATACTTTTGTTTATAAAAAAGGAACAATGTTAATTAACAATGTTAATTAACAATGTAATTGTTTAAAAAATGACTTTTTTGAAAAAATGAGAAGCAAACCATTTGAAATTTCGACCAAAAAAGATAACTTATTCATAAAATAGTTGAATTTTCACCAAAAGAATTACATTTTCAAACAAATAGTAGAACTTCTAACCAAACTATATGAATTCCAAGGTAATAGTACAGTTTTCAAATTAAAAATAATTAACTTTCATCGAAAAATAGTTAGATTTTCTTATTCAGTTCCATTACATCAATTCGCATTTAATCGAATAAGCGAGAAAAAGAATAAGTTTCTTGAAAAGAGGGGAACAAGAGGAATTCTTTTAAGAAATGGGTAAAGAGGGGAATAAGAGAAAGAGTGTGAAGTCTGTATTTATATAAATTCAATCATTTACGTACCTTCAAATGTTTTTCACAATGAGGTAAACTTTCCTGTATATCTTCTAAGAATATACCGCCATGTCCTTTCAAATCGTGCTGTTTTAATAATCTCATAAGCGATTTCTTATCCTTAATTCTAAACATTGCTTTGAAAAGAAATCTGCCATCCTGTGTTACTTCTATTTTTGGATTCTTGAGTAAAGCCTCCGTTTGAAGCCATAGTCTTACCTGAATAATAAATTTAACATTTTATTAAAAAAGTAAATTAAATTAAATTGGGCTTTTATAGGGCGGCCGCAACGAAAATTCATTTTCAAATATCCCTTCTCTTCTCTGATTTTTCCCGGAATAATTTTTCATTTTCCCTGACCAATATTATTGAATACCACACAGTTTAATTTTCAATAAAACAGCTGAATTTTGAACCAAGGAAAATGATTTTTCTACCAAAAAAGATTAACTTTTTATCTAAAAGGACGACTTTTCTACAAAACGATTGAATTTTCAACTGTAAAATATTAATTTTCAACAAAAATACTTTGCTTTTCAAGTAAATAGTTGGATTTTCAATCAAAAATATGAATTTTTAATAAAAAAGATGAACTTTCTACATAGAAAAAAAAAATTTCAACAAAATACAAGAATTTTCATCCAGACGATTTTTTACAGCAAAAAATGAAATTTTTACGACAAGAGATGAATTTTCTAAACAAAAAGACGAATTTTCTATCAAATAATTGAATATTCAACAAAAGAGCTTATTTTGAATCGAATAGTTTAATTCTATACCAAATTGTTGAATTTTCAAGCCAAAACCTAATTTTCAACAAAACAGTTGAATTTTTAACTAAGCACTTGAATTTTTAACCCACAAAGAAGAAATTTTATTAGAAGAGAGTATAAATTTCAACCTAAAAAGATGAATTTTCAACCAAGAAAGATGATTTTTATACCAAAAAAGATTAATTTTCTATCTAAAAAAGACGATTTTTCTACAAAACGATTGAATTTTCAACAACAACAAATTTGTTGAATTTTCAACCAAAAATATAAATTTTTAATCGAAAAGATTAATATTCTAGTAAAGAAAAAGAAGACAGTTTGAATTTTTAACCAAATACTTTAATTTTCAACCCACAAAGTCGAATTTTCAACAAAAAAGATTATTTTAGTATAAAAAAAATTCTATCTAAAAAGACGAACTTTACACAAAACGATTGAATTTTCTTCCATAAAATATGAATTTTCAACACAAAACTTAATTTTCGACCAAATAGTTAAATTTTCGACAAACAAAATATTGTGGAATTTCTAACCAAGAATTCTTGAATTTACAACCAAAAAGATGTATTTTTATTCAAAAAGATGATCTTTCTACCAAAAAAAGAAGAAATTTGAACAAAATACAGGAATTTCCACCCAAACAGACATTACAAAAAAATGAAATTTTTACGAGAAGAGATGAATTTTCAAAACAAAAAGACGAATTTTCTACTAAATGTTGAATATTTAACAAAAGAGTTTATTTTGAATCGAATAGTTTAATTTTCGAGTAAATTGTTAAATTTTCAAGCCAAAAAACGAATTTGCCACAGAACAGTTAGAATATTTAACCAAATACTTGAATTTTCAACCCACAAAGTCCAATTTTCAACAAAAAATATGATTTTAGTATAAAAATAAAATTCTATCAAAAAGACGAACTTTCTACAAAACGATCGAATTTTCTTCCATAAAATATGAATTTTCAACCCAAAATTTAATTTTCGACCAAATACTTAAATTTCCAACAATAACAAAATACTGTGGAATTTCTAACCAAGAATTCTTGAATTTACAACCAAAAACATGTATTTTCATTCAAAAAGATGATCTTTCTACCAAAACAGAAGAAATTTGAACAAAATACAGGAATTTTCAACCAAACAGTAACATTACAAAAAAATGAAATTTTTACGAGAAGAGATGAATTTAAAAAAAAGACGAATTTTCTACAAAATAATTGAATATTCAACAAAAGAAGTTATTTTGAATCGAATAGTTTAATTTTCTACCACATTGTTGAATTTTCAAGCCAGAAAACGAATTTTCAACAAAACAGTTGAATTCTTAACCAAATACTTGAATTTTCAACCTACAAAGATAGATTTTAAACCAAACGGTCGAATTTTAAAACAAAAGGATTATATTTCAACCAAAAACAGTTTCATTTTCAACCAAATAGTTGAATTTTCAAGCCAAAAATCGATCAACAAAGAAGATGAATTTTCAACCAAGAAATATGACTTTGCAGATCCTGTAAAAGTTTTTGAAATCCCTTGAAATTTTTAAAAGCTTTCGAAAATTTATTGGAATTTTTAAAAATACCCTAAAATTGTTAAAATTCTTTGAAATCCTTTCAAATTATTGAAATCAATTAAAAATTCCTTGTTATCATCTTAAATATCTTAAAATCTTGAAAATCTTTCGAAATAACTTGAAATCCTTTGGAATTCCAATAAATTATTAAAATCAGTCGAGAATTCCTCAGGATCTTTTCAAATACCCTAAAATATTAAAAATCCTTTCAAATTTATTAAAATCCCTTGCATTTCATTAAAGCTCTTGGAAATTACTTCGAATTGTTAAAAATAACCTAAACCCCTTGAAATTCTTTGGAACCACTTCAAATTATTCAAATCTCTTAAAAATATCCTACGATATTTCAAATCTTGTGAAACATTTTGAAATCCTTGAAATTTTTTAAACCTTTTGAAAATTCTTTGGAATTTAAAAAATAGATTAAAATCGTAAAAATTCTTTGAAATCCCCTCATGTCATTGAAATCAATTTAAAATTCCCCGGTATCATTTAAAATATCCTAAAATCTTGAAAAATTTTCGAAATATCTTGAAATATTTGAAAATCTTTTAAATCCGTAGGAATCCTTTCATATTACTGAAATCTATTAAAAATTCCTTGGAATCTGTTAAATTACCCAAAAAATATTTCAAATTCTTTGAAATCCCATTAAATTACTAAAATTAGTTATAACTTCTTGCATCCTCTTAAAATAACCTAAAATATTTTTAAAAATTTGAAATCCCTTGAAATTTTTAAAGCTTTTGAAAATTACTTGCGATATTTCCAATCCTGTAAAATCTTTTGAAATCCCTTCAAATGTTTTAAAGCTCTGAAATTTCTTATAATTTTAAAAAATACCTTAAAATCGTCAAAATTCTTTCAAATCTCTTAAATTTATTGAACTTAATTGAAATATTCTTGGAATTATTAAAAATATCCTAAAATCTTGAAAATCTTTAGAAATACCCTCAAATATTTCAAAATCTTTGACATCCTTAGAAATCCCTTCACATAATTCAAATCTTTTTAAAATTTCTTCAAATCTGTTAAATTACCATAAAATATTTCGAATCCTTCAATATTCTTTGAAACTTTTTAAACCTCTTGAAAATTACTCGGAATTTTTAAAAATACTCTAAAATCTTTAAAATCCTTGAAAATCGCTTCAAATTATTGAAATCTGTTAAAAATCCTAGGAATCTTTTAAAATGCTCGAAAATATTTTAAATCCTTTAAAATCTTTTACAATTCGTTGAAATTTCTTAAAGCTCTTGGAAATTCCATGTAATCATTTAAAATACCCTAAAATATTTCCAATTTTTGAAATCCCATTGAAATATTTCAAAATCTCTGAAATCCTTAGAAATCCCATAAAATTATTAAAATCTATTAATAATTCCTTGGAATCTATTAAATTACCCAAAAATATTTCAAATTCTTTAAAATCCCATCAATTTACTAAAATCAGTTAAAAATTCTTGGATCCTTTTAAAAGGCCTTAAAATATTTGAAATCCTCCCAAATTTTTTGAAATCACTTGATTTTTTGTTTAAAGCTGTGAAAATTCCTTGCAATTTTACGAATGCCCTGAAATCCTAAAAATTCTTTGAAATCTCTTAAAATTACTGAAATCAATTGAAAATGTCTTGGAATTATTTAAAACATCCTAAAATGTTTAAAACATTTGGAAATACCTTCAAATAATTGAACATTTTGGAAATCCCTTCATATTATTGAAATCTATAATTAAACTAAAATATTTCGAATCCTTGGAAATATTTTGGATTTCTTTGAAATTTCTTAAAGCTCTTGAAAATTCTTTGCATGTTTTAAGACTACCCTAAAATCTTTTGAAATCCCGTCAAATTATGGAAATATACTAAAAATTCTTCGGAATCCTTTAAAATACCCGAAAATATATACAGGCCTCACAGTCCCTATGGAATAAAATATAGGGACTAAAGGGTACTTTTTGTCACGCTCATAGGGTACTTTTTTCGTGCTCAAAGGGTAACAAATTCAGGATAAATTCGTAATACTTCAAAGAAATTCAAGTTAAATTCCAAAGAGTTCAAATGAATCGGAAAATTTTTATTAATTAGAAAAATTCCATTGATTTCCGTAAAATTTGAATGAATTTAGAAAAATTTAAGGTTTTAAAAGAGAAGAATTCGATGAAATTCATAAAAATTCACGGTGAGGTTAAAAGAATTTAGGACCAATTAAGTAAAAAACTTTTAAAAATTCGAAAAGATCAATTGAATTAAATAGAATTGAGGAATTTCGAAGAACTCAAGTAAATCAAAAAATTCAAGAGAATTCCAAAGAATTTAAATAAATTAAAGGCGAATTCCAAAAAAAAAATTCAAATCTCTTCAAATGTTTGAAACCCTACTAATTTCTAACCAAAGAAGTGACTGATGACTACAAAACAATTCAAGTTAAAAGTCAAATGAATTGGAAAAAAATTGAAAAAATGCCATTGATTACAATACAATTTAGAGAAATTTAAGGAAAATAAGAAGAGTTCGACGAGATTCATAAAAAATCAAGCTTAATTTAAAAAACAATCAAGTGAATTAAAAATAATTCCAAAATATGAAAAAATTCATTGAATTGAATAAGTTTGAAATAAGCTTAGAAAAATTAAAAAAAAATTTAAAAGAATTTGATGAAATGCCTCAGAAATTAAGGAGAATTTTAAAAACTTCAAGATGAATAAAACAAAAGGTTTTGAAAAATTCACTGAATTGAGTAAAATTGTGTGAATTTAGAAGAATTCAAAAGGATTTTTTAAAAATCAGTATAAATTAATAAGAATTCAAGTCTAATTCCAAATGAATTGCAAAACATATTTGAAAATCTCTTGAAATCTTTGAAACCCTACGAAATCCCTCACTTCTTGTGAATAAATTCCTTGAAATTCATTCAAATATCATAAAATCCCGTGAAGTTTTATGCAATTTGATATTTCCAGAAAGCCTGGAAAATTGATTAAAATATCTTGAGAGTTCTTAAAACCACATAAAACCAATTAAATCCTCGGAAATCTTATAGAATCCTTTGGAATATTTTGAAATATTCTTTAAAACTGCATGAAAATTTTTTTAAATCCCTTAAAATTATTAAAACCCTCGGAAATCGCTTGAAATTGTTTAAATCTCTTTAAAATGCCTTAGAATCTTTTAAAACACCTCAAATATTTCAAATTCTTTGAAATCCCTTCAAACTATTGAAATAAATAAAAAAAAGTTATGAGAATCTTTTAAAATTTCCTAAAATATTTCCAATGCTTTGATATTTTTTGAAATACCTCGAAAATTTTTAAATCTCTTGAAAATGCCTGGAATTCTTTTACAATGCCCTTAAATATTTCAAATTCTTCAATCATTTTATCAATTGATCCTCAGGATCGATTCAATAAAAACTTTTAAAAATTCAAAAAAATCCATTGAATTAAGTAGAATTGAGTAAATTTAGAAGAATTCAAGAGAATTCACAAAATCCAAGAAAATTTCAAAGAATTTAGGATAAATTGATAAGAATTTAGGGTGAATTCCAAATCTCTTCAAATCTTTAAAACCCTACGAAATACCTCACTTCTCGTGAATAAATTCTTTAAAATACACTAAAATATTATAAAATCCCCTAAAATCATTGAAATCCTCGGAAATCTAATAAAATAACATGAAATCTTTTAAAATATCTTAAAACCTTATAAGTCTGTGAGGCCTGCATATAGTGCTTTGAGAAAAAAATGTGACTGTGTGGCAGCCCTGATTTTGTCATTTTTTCAAAATCCCTGATATTTCTCTAACAAACAAAATTCTCTGACTTTTCCCTGATTTCCGGCCACCCTGTTTTTATAGAATTTTCAGTTTCAAAATTATGACTGATATAAATTTTACCTTAGGAACTACATCCAATTGGTTTGTTTCATCTAAAATGTCGTCCAAAGTTAGCGGATGATCGTCACCGTCTTGATGTCTCGCTTTCATGTGTTTTACAATTTTCGCCAAAACACCAAATTTGTACTGAGAACTTCCAGCACTGGATTTATAATTAACGACATTGAGTTTCGTTGGCTGAGAGGCTGAAGAAGGTTTTGGTTTCTTTTTCGGCTCATCACGGGGTTCTTTCTGAGTTTCCTTTTTCTTCTTTTCAACACTGCAGGAAAAAAGTCATGTATATTTTAAGAGTAGTATTTACAGTTACGTATTTTTAACCAAAAAATATATAAAAATTTTACCGGAAGAAATTAATTTTCAAGCCAAAAGGACTAATTATTAACAAAAAGTTACTTCTCAATCAAATTTGGACTTTCTACCAAATAGTTAATTTTGTTTCAAAATACATGAAATTTCAACCAGACATTTGAACCTTCTACCATTTTCAAACTAAAAAGACGAATTTTCAATAAAGGAATTGAATTTCCTATAAAAAAGTGAATCAACTTTCAACCAAGTATTTACATTTTCATCACAAATTTTCAAAAAAAAATAGATGAACCCCCTTCAGAATTTTTTTACCTCAAGCTATGAATTTCCCAACCAAAATCAAAACTTCTTAAAAAAAAGAGTTGAATTTTCAAGAAAAATTTTCGTTATTCTTTAACCAACTAGTTGAACTTTCTACCAAAATATTTGAATTCACAGTTGAATCCAACCAAAAAAGACGAATTTTCAACAAAATAGCTGAAGATTAATTTTTAACAAAGTAGTTTAACTATCAACCAAGCAGTTAAATTTTCACGAAGAAGACGAATTTGCAACAAAACACATGAATTTTCAACTAAAAAAGATAACTGTTCAACTAAAAATGAAATCAATTAATTTTTAGTCGGAAAAAAATAATTGTCAACCACTGAGAAGAATTTTCAACTAAAATGATGAATCTTCAACAAAAAAGATTAATTTTTAACAAAGTAGTTTGACTATCAACCAATCAGTTGAATTTTCAACCAAAAACGAGGAATTCTCAACGACAAATGTGATAGATGATATTTCAACCAAAAAAGATTTTAATTTCAAATCAAAACAGTTGAATCCTCAACCAAAACCAATTAATTTTCAGCGAAATAGTTGCATTTTCAACTCAAAAAGACGAATTTTCAACGAAACAGTTGGAACTTACAAGCCAAAAAGAGTTATTTTCTACCAAGAAGATTAATATTCTATAAAAAAATGAACTTGCGAAAAAACACATGAATTTTCAACCAAATAGTTGAATTTTCTACTAAAAAAGATGAATTTTCAACAAAATAGTTCAATTTTTTCACCAAAATAATTGAATTTAAACGCCAAAAAGGCCAATTTTTAGCTACAAATAATGATTTTCAACAGAGTAATTAAATTTTTAACGAATAAGATTGATTTTCTACCAAGAAGACGAATTTCCAACAAAACACATGAATTTTCAACTAAAAAAGATATTTTTTCAACAAAAAATGAAATAATTTAGTTTTTAGTCAAAAAAAAAAAAAAAATTTCAACCACTGAGAAGAATTTTCAACTAAAATGATGAATCTTCAACCAAAAACGAGGAATTATCAACGACAAATGTAATATATGATATTTCAACCAAAAAGATTTTAATTTTAAATAAAAAACAGTTGAATCCTCAACCAAATATATCAATTTTCTACCAAAATAGTTGAATTTTCAATCCAAAAAGACGAATTAAAAAAAACAGTTGAATTTTATTAGCAAAACAGTTGAACTTTCAAGCCAAAAAGACGATTTTTCAACGGGAAATGATGATTTATAAAAAAATATTTAAATTTTTAACTAAAACGATTAATATTCTACCAAGAAGATTAATTTTCGACCAAAGGACGAACTTGAAAAAAACACATGAATTTTTAACCAAATAGTTCAATTTTCTATCAAAAAAGATGAATTTTCAACGAAATAGTTCAATGTTTTCACAAAAATAGTTGAGATTTTAACGAAAAAGATTAATTTCCTACCAACAAGACGAATTTGCAACAAAACACATGAATTTTCAACTAAAAAACGTAATTGTTCAACTAAAAATAAAATAGTTTAATTTTTAGTGAAAAAATAAAAATTCAACCAAAAAAACAGTTGAATTTTATTACCCAAATAGTTGAACTTTCAAGCCAAAAGACGAGTTTTCAACGAAAAATGATGATTTATAAGAAAATAATTAAAGTTTTAACCGAAGAGATTAATTTTCTAGCAAAAAAACACATGATTTTTCAACCAAATATTTGAATTTTCAACCAAAAAAGACGAATTTTCAAATAAATAGTTGAACTTTTTCACCAAAATAATTGAATTTAACGACAAAAAGACGAATTTTCAACTGGAAATAATGAGTTTAAACAAAATATTTAAATTTTTACACACAAAAAATTAATTTTCTACCAAGAAGACTAATTTGCAACAAAACACACAAAGTTTCAACTGAAAAATAGAAATTCTCAACTAAAAATGAAATAGTTTAATTTTGAGTTAAAAAAATTAATTTTCAACCATTGAGAAGAATTTTCAACTAAAATAATGAATTTTCAATTAAAGGGATTAATTTTTAAGAAAGTAGTTTGACTATCAACCAAGCAGTTGAATTTTCAACCAAAAACGAGGAATTTTCAACGAAAAATGTAATACTTGATATTTCAACCAAAAAAGATTTTAATTTTAAATCAAAAACAGTTGGATCCTCAACCAAAACAAATTAATTTTCAACCTAACATTTGCATTATTCACCAAAAAAGATGAAATCTCTACACCAAAGAAAAATTTTCAATAAAAATGTGGAACTTTCTACAAAGCAGTTGACGTTTCAACCCGAAAATATGAATCCACAACAAAAAATTTAATTTTCAACCACACTGTTGAATTTTTTACCAAAAAAGTTGGATTTTAACACTAAAAAAAACAAATTTTCAACCGAAAATAATGATTTC
>CAKNYM010047037.1:139516-175668 GCA_932195095.1 Andricus curvator | reverse complement strand
ATAAAATTTCCTATTGGAATATGTTATTAAAAAATTAAAATTTGACCCGAAAAAAAATATGACCCAGGGGCCAACTAAAACGACGGCGTTTCGGGCGTATCCCCTTTTGATCGCCAGCGGTTCAATTGTTCAGCCTACTCTTTTATGAAGTCAGTTTAAATAACCTGAATGCGAAATAGTAATTTTAACAAAATTCACCGACGAAAAGCTGCGGTTCAATTTAAAATAGTTAGAGCTGCTGGTTCACAGAGTTTTTTTAACGATCCACTTTTTTCCGTGCACGAAGTTCAAAAATCTAGAGGAGCCGAGCGTAAAGCGCGATGTAAATACGCCCGAGCGCGTAGCGCGAGGTGAATACATAACCAAGCGCGAAGCGCGAGATCCAACAGTCGCGCGCCCTAGGCGCGCTCAAACTTGCGAGACGCGCGCGAAGCGCGTGATGAGAATGTGCCCGCAAAGCGGGCAGATTTTTTTTAATTGTCATATATCTGTCTCTAATGATCCGTTTTAAAATGTTTTTCGAAAATATATTTCTCTTATTTGAACTCTTTTTGTGAAATTATGTTACGCAAATTGATTTTCTTGAGTATTTGTTTAACAAAATTTTTTTTACAGAACATACTTCTTTTTAAGCCGTCTTGTGCAATGTTGTTGCACAATTTGATTTTTCTACAGCAATTTCTACAAAATTATTTTTTGAGGGTCAATCCCCCAGCAATTATTAAAAAAAATGTTTTTGATATTTTATTTCAAAATTTATTTTTTTGGAAATTCATTTTGAAAATTCTTTACAAATCTTATTTTAACCATTTATATAACTCATATGGCTTAATGGTATATAATAGACGTGAATTTCTATGAAAATAGTTCTCGTAAACAAACCATCTATACCAAATACTTTCTAAAGAAGTTTGAGAACACTTTTTTGAAAAAAATATACATTTCAAACATTTTTCATATCTCAAGAAGCAAAATAGTATATTGTGTGGCAAAGGCGACAAGTTGGTCAATCCCGCACGATATTTTTTGTCCTAGTACACGATGAACAAGACGTTAAACGAGTACAAATGTCTGTTATGGGGTTTATAGGCTTTTGGAGCAATATAAAGTTTGCAACGGTAAGCGGTCGGTAAGCACATTCCCGCCCGTATCTGCGGGTGGGAATAACAAATTCCCGCACGCTAATACGGATTGATACAAGCCCTCTCGAAGTGCGCATGCGTCACCGTCGTCGGACAGCCATTTCACACTTTCCGCCGGCTATATAGGCACGGAAGTCGCGTTTTTTGTGCACGTTGGACAAAAGGAAGTTTTCTGTCTGTTCAATGGGGATTTGAACATTTTACCAGCGATTACAGTAAAAGGCTTCGAAGTTGTTATTTGTGTTGTGGAAAATTAACTCCAAAACTGTACATATAGAAAGTTTGAGAGTACGTCTGTACTAGGTAAGAAAGATCAGGCTGGAAGCTGATTCTCGAAATGTGGAGATACTAGATGTACCGAGCAATTGGGCCTGGAATATTCGAAGAGTTGATAAACGCAGGTATATAGGGACAGACGTTCTCCGTCTGAGTTAGTTCGTTCGAAATCTCGGTCAGTGAACACAGTTGAATTGTTTACTTGTTACTAAATAAATTTTTGTTCCTGTACGTTACACAGTGTTTCTTATTTGAAAAAATTAATAACCCCAAACCGGTTATCGGCCCAGATGCTTTCTTGAGTGTATAGTACTGTGTAAAAATCGCGTGCAAGTATATAAAGTTATTTTTGTAAAAAATACGATGCATAATGGATGCAGCAAGTTTGAAGATTGAGCGGCTGCGTGATAAAGAAAATTGCACCAGAGCAGTTTGTGATTCGTACATTATTAGAAGATGATGATGATGATGTGTTGCCGGTTTGTGAAGGTTCATTAGTTCGTCCAGAACTAGGTTCAGTTAATTATGATGCTAACTTAAAAAAGGTTTTGAAGGCAGATAAGAGTGCAAGAAAATTTATTGTGACAGCAGTAGAGAAAAATCCTATGGAGCTGCCCAGTAACAAACAAACATAGGGGAGCGGCGGCGAATGCGGCGCACATAAAGGAAAAGGCACGATTAAAATTCAAATATAAAGTAAAATATTGTAATAAAATATATTTTGTTTAGGCTAATATCTTACCAATGCTCTATGCATGGAGATAATTTAATTGAAGTTCATTAAAACAGTTAATTAATGTGTTTTCCAAAAACTGCATCTGCGCCAAGTTGTCCTACCTTCTTTGGTAATGTGACGCGTTTCGATTTCAATTCATTATTATTGAATAAAAAACAAATTATGACGAAAAATTAGTAAAATTTAATAAAAATAAGATAAATATATTTACGTTTAATATTATTAACATATTTGAGGGACTACGTCTGCCGAAATTTGAAGAAAAAATGTTTTTTTAACAGTGCAGATTGTCTCACAATAATTTGTGGAGTGCTACAAATTTTGTATTTTTTTATAAACAATAAATCAAAATTATATTAACAATAAGTAAATTTCATTCTTTTCCAAAACAGTTATAATGATTCAACATTCAAATAATATCATTACTCTAAACCTTCTAAATATTTATTCTGTCAGAACAAACCTAACCCGAAAACTGGTAAAACGATTTAAAAATACAATTATTCTAAAATAACTCTAAAATACACGATAATTATTGGAATAAAACTTTTCTATACATATTAGAAACGGAATATTATTACTTTGAGTAAATATTTCTTACCTTCTAACTAAAACCGGCACTTTGTAACTACAGAATTCTCGGATCAAAACATACCACAAACTTGTGCGCCAAGTTACCTGCCGATTTTAGTCCTGAATGCGCCATATTAGTCGCATGTAAATAGTATTTAATAAAGATTTTTTACATAAAAGTTTATTATTTTTACTCAAAATGTTAAACTTTAAAGCATTCAAGAAACTCGGAACAGTATATTTCCAACAAAATTTATAAGTTTACACGAAACTTCTGTAATTTTTTACTTGTTTTTAGCTACTCTGACAATACAAGCGAAAGAACCAAAACTAACTTTTCGTCATAAAAATCAGGCAATTAATTTAATTATCAAAATGTTTAAATAATGTAAGGTTGAAAACATATATACATGTAATGAAACTACCTCCACAAGCAGAAAGTGCGTTAATATTCGAAAACTCGAACGCGCCACATTAGCCGCCGCGTCGCATTTGCCGTCGCTCCCCTATTCGGGAGGATTGCGGTGAATTAACGTGTTTAAATTCGGCCGAATACTGCTTTCTGATTCGTTGAAACGAATTGGGCCAGAGCGAATTGAATGCGTTTCAATTCGCCTTAATTCGTGGTCGAGGTCATTTCGAAAAAATAAAATAAAAACTGCATGCCTCGAGACTCGAACCAGAGATTTCAAGTGTATAAAGTCCAGAGGGCGACCACTGAGCCACGGGACTCATTGATATTTATTTACAACGGATCCTTTATGCCGAGCGCGTTGGTTATAGCTTACGAATTCGATTGAATAGACTAATCTTTACCTATATTCGCGCTGGCGAATTCTGGCGAATTGGGGCACGACTTAAAATCTCGCGAATTAAAATGAATTGGCGGACACTGAAAAAAATTCGTGCTGACGCATGCAAATGAATTAGATCCCCTAAAAATTTTTCGCTGAATTCGGGCGAATAGGATATTTGAAGACTTTATTACTTTTCACGAATTTACACAAATTCACCACCATCTCCAATTCGAGATTGTCGCAGAATAAGATTCACAGGAGCTCCTGGGGAATTCTTCTCAATTCGTCCCAATTAGTTTATTTTTACTGGGTGATCATGAGCTGCTCTACTGCAAGAGAAATGTGGTTGAAGCTGAACTCAATATATGATATGAAATCAGATGAAAATTTATCGGACGTTCAAAAACAGTTTTTTGATTATAAGTCGACAGAAAGTGAAAATGTCGCGTACAATCTATCGAAGTTGGAGCTATTATCGAATAAAATGAAGAACCTCGGAAGTGAAATGCCAGAGAGCATGTTTATAACTCGCATTTTGTCTTCCCTACCTAAGAAATTCTATCATTTCCATAGTGCTTGGGACTCAGTGGAAGATAGAAAGTGAAATGTTGAAAACTTGACTGTGCGACTAATGGCTGAGGAATTGAGGTTACAAGATCAAGAAGAGATTCATGAGACTTCGACGGCCTTATTCTCTAAATTTAAAAATGATAAATCGAAAAATAATCAGTAGAGGAAGGACAGAAATGAGTTTGAAAGAAAGAAGCTGGAACCAAGTTGTTTTAATTGTGGAAGACCAGTACACCTGAAAAAGGATTGCTTCAGATGCTATATATGCAAGAGAAAAGGCCATAAGAGCAACAATTGCTTCCAGAACAAGCACGATCGTTTGGAGCAACGAGCACCAGGTGGACAGGGAGGGAACGACTCATCGAAGGTGACACTGATACCAAGCAGAGATGATGGAGTAGACGACAATTTGGGTAATCGGTTCAGGAGCGACAGATCACACGTCAAAACGACGAGACTAGTATTCAACGTTCGAGAAGTTCCAAGAACCATTGCTTGTAGGAAATGGTAACGGTACAACTATGTATGCTTACGGTAAGGGTAATATTGATATAGAAGTGCATTTAGACAAAAGACCAATAGTAGGTACCATGTATAATGTAGTGTTCGTTCCGAAAGTCGTTCATAACCTATTTTCTGTTAAATGTGCTGGAAGAAACGGAATTGATTGTCTTATAACAGATAATGGACCATAATGTTTTTTGAAACGTAAAAATGAAATAATTGCAACAGGATCCGAATATGGGAATTTATTCAAATTGCATATGTACGTCTTAGAGTGTAACTTGACTAGGCAAATTATTGAATCAAATCAGGATAAATATAATACTTTGCAAACGTGGTATGAACGGCTTTGTCATCAGAATGTTCGACATGTAAGTAATTTCTTGAATAATCTGAATATCAAATTTTGGAATAATGATTTTTTTGCGAAGGATGTGTTTACGGCAAGCAACATAGATAAACTTTTCATGAGAAAATTGACAGGGCATCTAGGGCACGCGAAATAATTTATACAGATGTATGTGGTCCTATGGAACTAGAATCACTGGGCAGAGAGTTAGATTTAGTTACTTTCAAGGGCGATTTTTTAGGTAATCGAGAAATTTATTTCATTAGACACAAATCAGCAGTAATTGAGAAATTGAATACTTTTTACTTGGGTATTGAAAATCAGTTTGAGAATTCTATCAAATATTTATTTAATATATAAATAATGCGGTTGACATCTTTTTGAAGAGCAAAGGTATCCAGCATACAGGAAATATTCCATATACGCCCGAACAAAACGGAGGCGCAGAACGTGAGAGTAGAATAATTCTGGAAGCTACTAGATCGATGATTCATTCGAATCCGAATTTTCCTTTCTTTTTGGTATGAAAAAAAGTCGAATATTGATCATCTTAAAATTGTCGGAACAGAATGTTTTATACATATACCGCAAGAGAAACGAAGGAAACTTGATAAGAAAAGTGTGCAAGGTTATCTAGTTGGTTATCATGAAGATGGCAAAGGATATCGTGTGTACGTTCCACATTTGAGAGATGTAGTTTTTAGTAGAGATATTTCAAGCCTTTGCAAGCTTCAAACAATGATAATCAAGAAAAACGAAAATTACGCCATAGATCACTGATTAGACAAACAGAATTTTATGGCTGTTCAATGACATTTATTGTAAAAAAATTACCATTGAATTAAAAAGAAGCAATCATGTCAGAAGAGAAAGAGTACTGGCGAGTTGAGATGCAGGATGAAATGAACTCGTTGAATGAAAATGGAACATGGATGCTGGTTGAGAAACCAGAAGATAAAAAGGTAATTAATAGTCGTTGGGTTTTCACGAGAATATTGTAGATGGGTCACAACGTTAAAAAGCGCGATTAGTAATGAAGGGTTATTCACAAGAAGTAGGAATATATTACAAAGAAATTTTTAGTCCTGTAGTACGTTTCGATACGGTGAGATTCATGTTAAGTATTGCTACACTGTAAAAAAATCTTTTGTGATATTTACAATTAGATTGTAATTTCACGAGCAGTGTATTTTCAAATTACAATGTATAACCTGGTAAATTTACCAATGTCGCTCAAAAATTCACGATCTAGTCCAATTTCACCCCATGGAACAGTATGAAATAACTGTCCGATGTAAAATTACTATATCTGACGATGAAAATTATTCGATCAGTGTGGCACGTAGTTAATTTACGTAAGTGAATAAATTTAAATGAGCTTATAAATTAACACTTTTTTTTAAAAGTTGCAGTATCTAGCATAATTTCACAAACGGGTAGTATTGTTATGTCTTGGCATCCTGAGAAATTACGAACCGGACATAAATCGACAATCCATCAACAAACTGACAGAAAGAGATGGCGCGATGGACTTTATCATAAAATTACGTCTCAGAGCCTCTAATATTGCTCTAATAGTGATGAGTTCTATGTGAATAATAAAAAGATGTCTTTTTATTCAAAACGATATCTAAGAAAAGTAATATGCGCTTTATTTATCCTTCTAGACTGTTTAAAAATGTATAACCTCACGAACATAACCTCAAAATTGAAATGTGGTCCTGGCCATTTACGTCCTGCATTTTTTTGACAAAACTGTGTAAAATTACATTGTCGCACGCAGATCGAATAATTTCCATCGTGGCATGATGTAAAATTACACCAACTTTTCTTACAGTGTATAATACATGAAAATTTGCATCTTGGACAGTTTGATATCAAAACAGCGTTCTTACATGGCAATCTCAAAGAAGATATATATATGAAGCAACCTGACGGGTTTGGTGATGGGACATTTCGGGTATGTAAATTATTGAAAGGCTTGCACGGATTAAAACAAGCTCCTAGATGCTGGACTGAACATTTTTTTAATTTCATCGAGAATCTAGGATTCCATCAGAGTACGGAAGATCCATGTCTTTACGTGTATATAAAAGGTACTGAACGAATTTTACTGACGATTCATGTTGATGATGGACTTATAGCAGCTACAAATGAACATTCAATTGATGAATTACTAGACAATTTAAGTAAGGAATTCACGATCACGAGTACTGAAAATGTTAAAAATTTTCTCGGAATAGAGATTTGCAAATTGAAGGATGGTTCCATTTTCATTCATCAGAGCAATTACATTAGGAGGTTGCTGGATAAATTTAATATGAGCGAAGCAAATAGTATGTCGACTCCAATTGAATGTAATTATGATAATTCTGTATCTGAAAGAAAAGACTGTAAAGCACCATATCGTGAAGCGGTAGGAAATCTAATGTTCTTGCAAATCATTAGTCGACCTCATATCAGCTTTTCTATCAATGTTTTGTCAAGAAATTTGGAAAACCCAAGTGAAGAACATTGGATCTTAGTTAAGCGAATCTTGCGATATTTGAAAGGCACTGTAGATATGGGTCTTTTGTATTGTTAAAATAGAAGCTTTGAAGCTTATTGTGATTCGGATTAGGCAGGTGATAAAGATACGAGAAAATCAACGTCTGGATTGATGTGTAAGTATGCGAATGTAGCGATCACATGGCAGAGCAAAAGACAGCAATGCGTAGCTGTATCTACGACCGAAGCAGAGTATGTGAGTGCTTGTTCAGCCACGAAAGAGATCATTCGGTTAAAGAAATTGTTTAATGACAACAAAATCGACATTGATAAGTATACTCTATTCATAGATAATATGAGTGCGATTAAACTTATAAAGAATCGTGAATTTCATCAGAGAAGCAAACATATTGATTTGAAATATCATTTTGTGCGAGACAATGATCAAAAAGGTGAGATATAGACGTGATGTACGTTAAGAGTGAATTACAGGTTGCTGATATATTCGCGAAGGCGTTATCAAAGCCAAGATTTGTGCACTTGAGAGCAAAATTAGGACTTAAGGGCATGAGTATGATTAATAAAGTATGATTAATAAATGTTTGTGAGGATATAGAGTTTTAGGGAGGGTGTTTTGGAAAATTAACTTCAAAACTGTACATCTAGAAAGTTCGAGACTGCGTCTGTACTAGGTAAGAAAGATCAGGCTGGGAGATTCTCGAAATGTGGAGATACTAGATGTACCGAACAATTGGGTGTGGAGTATTCGAAAAGGTAATAAACGCAAGTATGTAGGGACAGACGTTCTCCGTCTGTGTTAGTTTTGTCGAAATCTCGGTCAGTGAACACAGTTGAATTGTATACATGTTACTAAATAAATTCTTGTGCCTGTAAGTTACACAGTGTTTCTTATTTGAAACAATTAATAACACCCAACGATTCGTCATCTCTCTGGCGATATAATTCTTACAATTTTCATTTAATAATTATATTTTTGGTGAAGTGGTTTGCTCCATCAACCACACAAATTTTACTGGAAAATAAAAAAAAATATTTTTCGTTTGGCCTTCTTTCTTTGGAAGGCTTTGGAGTTGTTATTGAAGGTTCCATCCATAGTTTGTTGCCATGTACTTTGAAATTTGATGAAATCCACTTATTTTTTATGATTATAATCAATTATGGTAACACATTTAAAAGGTCAAAAATGTTTTAGGAACATCAAATAAACATCGAGGAACATACAAATTGAAATCTATTTAAAAATCGCCCATATATGTTTCGTTGAAAGACCGGGTTGTCGTCAATGCCCGCATTGACGAAAACGCCCGCCCATTGTCAAAATTATCCGGCTAATGTCGATAATGGTCATATTACTGCCGTTTATTAAAACAATATGAGCATTGCGAAATAAAAATGATACAATATAATAATTCTGGAAAGTGTAATGTAACGCATAAAAATTACAGCAGATATTTTCAACGCAAATTGAATGTTTCGTTATCAATCAAAGTAAAGTAAGTGGAAAAAGCAGTTATAATCATGGTTGTAAATCTTACTCCCTGCTGAAATACGTAGGATGCGCTGCGGCGCGTCGCGTTGTCATGCCCCATATGAGACGGTGCAAGATTTGATTAATTTTAATATATTTAGAACGTTTATAGAAAAAATTAATGATACCAGAAGTTTGAGAAAATACTTTAACTATTAAAACTTAATATTTTCATGCTTCAAGTATCTCAAAATATGCAGTAAGTGCTTAATTTCAGAATTTTAAAACAAAATTCGCATCACATCACTATTTTTCCAAACAAACAAAGCTATTTCATGTAAAAAAACTAATATGAAAATCAAAAAGCAAGAACGTTATTTGTAAAGGGAACGGCGACTGTCACTTGCGACCGCTGGGGCCCTAGTGAGCGTGGATACACAAAAGACAGCGGCTCTAACGGCATGTCAGTCCTTGACATGATCCAAGTTTTTTGGATCATGAGTCCTTGATAACGCAGTGTTGAGGTGTTAGTTTAAAGCAATATTTTCGAAATACCAATTATGTACTCGTATGTGGCATTCGGGTTCAAAGATAAAGAATTACATCGCTTTAAAAATAACAAAAAACAAGTAAACTGTAGATAATGCATTGTGTATGCATACAAGGCATTTCTCCACTCTTGGTGCAGCCCTCTGCACTGAGGATGACAAATCGCCGTCGCATAGTCGCTGTGCCCCCTCGTGTGGAAAAATTTCGTCGTGCCGTACAGTTTCTGTCTAGCCCGCCTAGTGTCGACACTGGCGCGCCAGAAACTGACTTTTCAGTGACTAGACTGGGATGTAACGCTCAGATCGACTAGTTTCTGAGCAGAATGTCTATTTTGATAAAAAATCAATAAATAAATAATATAATCATTTTTTATTAAATACGACTTTAATATATAGATTTTCAATCAATTAAAAATATAAAACAAAAAGAACAAATGAGTTCCCGCAAATCTTGAACATACGTCTGGTGTCGAACTGTCGATATAATAATCCACAATATGTTGCTGTAACTTTGTCCCGTCGCCTTAATTCACTGAGCTATCTGAGAGTTGAAAATTTGGCCTTTTTAGCTGAATATGAATTTCAACCCATTACAACGTAATATTTATTTAAATAAAATATCAACAATTTTTAAATATTACAAGTGCTTAATGTATGACAAAATCATTGTAAATATTAAAGTTGGTATAAAATCAACAAATCATTTATGTTAAAGTTTCATTTTCTGGAATGTTATAAATATAATACATACGTAGATTTTAATAACGCTCAATATTTAATTTTTATTAACGTAAATCGCGGGACCTTGCAGTTGGTGGGAGGGCTTACGGGTCTTATCGGACTATAGATCTGGATAGGTGAACCAGAGAGGCTGCATTGCGAGGTGTAGCTACTCTGGGGAACAGGCGGACTCTGGTCAGTGGGACTTAAACTAAGGAGCGATCCTTCCAGGTGGTAATGGCAAAGCCTCCTGGAATATCGAGGGGACGAGTTCTCATACTCCCAAGCTACGATGTGATCGCCGTGTCAAGGGCTGAATGGTACCAGGGTTAACAAATCCTTGAACATCCCGGCCTGCCCCCCCCCCCAGTAGAGGCGGACAGGCAGGGGTCTCAAAGGAGGTGCCTTAACTGGGACTTTGGGACACCAGGTCGAATCCCATAGTATGTAGACCCGCCCCCTGCAAGCGGGGCTCTGCAGGGGGTGTTTATAATTTTCCTAGCTTCTCGTGAGACAAATAATGAAACACGAAAAACAAAACAAAAACAATGAGGGTTCCGTTCCGGGACCCTTTTCTAACCCACCGCTGGTGGTGCAAGGCTCCTCAGGGGGCAGTCTACCATGAACGTAGCGAACTTCTGGATTCTTTGCGGCTCTGGACTACCGACCATATCTAGGGACCCTGAATTAGTCTTTCAATGACTGAGACGGGAATCCCCATGATGCAGATTAATCTGCACCACAGCAAAGGCGCCTCGGCGGTTCTAACCAGGCGCTTGTCAGTGGTGCAGGCAGGAATTGCCCTAATCCAAGAACCCTGGTTATACAGGGAAAGGATAAGTTGCTTGTCAGGGTGTGGCTCCATATATAAGAGGCCACGAGAAAAAGCACCAAGGGCATACATAAACGTCAAGAGTATGGATGCGATCTTGGTGCCTAAGATCTGCTCTAGAGATCTCACGGTTATCAAGGTGAGACTCAGAGGCAGTAGTGGAAAAAGACTAGAGGTGTTTATTGCCTCGGCGTATTTCCCTGGCGATGCCGAGGGACCCCCGTCTCCCAGACAGGTGGAGGCCCTTATTCGGCACGGTCAAGAGAATAAGATTCATCTGCTGTTGGGCTGTGATGCAAACTCTTACCACACGGTGTGGGGAAGGACAAACATCAATGACAGAAGGAGAGATTTAATTGAATACATAGCGGGCACAGAGCTGGAGATTCTGAATCGGGGTGACACTCCGACATTCCAGACTAAAAACATGAGTGAGGTTCTCGATTTGACTCTATGTTCGGGTGTACTGAGAAGCAGGGTAGTGGACTGGAGAGTCTCCGATGAGGAGTCTCTCTCGGACCACAAATGGGGCATAATTTCTGAAGTGTACCCACCTCGAAAATGAAAGTTGTCCGATCGGGCTGAAAATTGGCCCAATTGTAGTCCTATTAGATAATACTCTTCACACCAAAAATTAATTAATTTTGATAATTATTTATCAAAGTGGAGGGGGTACAATTTTTGGGGTTTTCAAGCAAAGCCTTAGTTTCAAACGTTTGTAACTTTTGTCCTATTGCCTCAAACAAAATTTCACCTCAAATATTTTTGATAGATTTTTTCACAAACTTTCTGGTGGTGATAACGATTTTTGGAAAAAGTCAAAATTTGACCCAAATTTTTGAAAATCAAAAAAAGTTTGACTTTTTTTTCAAATACAGGCACTTTTTTTTTTCTTCAAAATATTTTTAAAAGAAAGCTGAGATTTTTTCCTATAAGACCCCCAATTTTCAGAGTGGCAAATTAATTCGACTTCGAGTAATAGAACGATACGTAAAGAAGATGCCGTGATAGGGCGGGTGGCGCGCGATTTACCCTAGTGCGCTCACGCCGAGGATCTTTGTGCAACGCTTTAGTGCCAGTTTTTCAAGTTAAGTAATATTATATGCTACAAGAATGACTGCTCTCTGCATTTTCAGGGTGAAATTAACAAGGCCTGCATTACGGTCAGTGTAAAATTAATTGGGAATATGCTTTAAAAATTATAAGTGAGAATATATATCTTTTGAATTTACCCGCGCATTTTTCACTTCCTACTTCTGCCACTAGATGGCTGTCTGCCACTAGATGGTTGTCATTCTCACAAGAGAAGATAATTTTTAACAGTATAAGAAACTGGAATTTAATATTCGTATTTTACTCGCAGATTTGATCTGAAATCGAGTTTATCGAAGCAGGTTTGTACGTAAATTTATTTTATTCTTCATTTTCTCATTCTTATTCTCCTTTATCTATTATTCTCATAATTTTATTTTTGGAAAAATCGTGACTTTGGTCATTCTCTTCTAAAATTTTTTTTTTCAATTTAAAAAAAAATACTTTTTGCACGATGCCCTCTGAAAAAGTGATTAAAATTTGGAAGAGTAGATGTATTAATCCTTTTCAAAAAGTGAGGCATAAATCAACTAAGCTTAAACTCCGTTGTGTTTCCCAGGACTTGCGTTTGAAATTGCCTACACTACCAGAAGGAGCTCGAATTTGCAGTTCATGTAGATACCAACTCATCAACTCAGCGGGAACATCATCCTTCAACTTTGGAGATGTTGCAGAGCCTTCTGGTAGAAATAAGGTAGAATATGAGGATCATGAAATGATTTCTGACGATGATGAAGATCAGCTATGTGACAGCGAAGAAGATTTAGATGTCTTGGATACCAAGCTGCAGTGTGAAAACAAATATCATAAAGCTGGTGTTGAAGTACTTGATCAAATCATCGAAAAATGCAATGCCTCTAAAGATCTTCAAGAACAATTTCAACTTCTTTCGCTTGCGCCAAAATCTTGGGGACGAAGAAAACTGATGCAGGTGTTCAATACATCAGAGCGAAAAGCAAGAACTGTCAAAAAATTAGTTTCAGAGCATGGAATTCTTACGCTTCCGAATCCAAAAAGAGGAAGAGCATTGACTCCTGAAACTGAAACTCTAGTGAAAACCTTTTACGAACGCGATGACATAAGTCGAATGATGCCAGGGATGAAAGACTTTGTGTCGATCAAGAATGATGATGGAACTCGTTCACATGTTCAGAAAAGGTTACTACTGTGTAATCTCAACGAGTTATATGCTCAATTTACGTCAGAACCGGTAGGCCTGAAGATCAGTATTTCGAAATTCACAAAACTCAGACCTCATCATTGTGTTCTAGCAGGAAGCAGTGGCACTCATAATGTGTGCGTTTGCGTGCATCATGAGAATGTCAAGTTGATGTTAAATGAAATAAATATTCAACATTTAACAGAGGATACTGACATGGTGCTCACAAATTATCACGACTGTCTGGATGCTATTGTATGTCCTAACTCTTCAAGTTCCTGTCATTTAGGAGAGTGTGAAAACTGTCCAGGTACTGCGAACTTGAAAGATAACATCACAAAAGCTTTTGATGAACATTGTATAAATGAAGTGAGATTTGAAATTTGGTTACAGACCGACCGATGTAGTCTGAAAACTCTGGTAATGGATACTGATGAATTCCTAGATGATTTATGTGAAAGGCTGTTGAAATTAAAAACTCATCACTTTATTTCAAAGGAGCAATCATCTTTTTTCAAAAACCTGAAGGAAAATTTATTGCCCGGGGAGTTTTTGATTTGCTTCGATTTCGCTGAGAATTACGCCTTCATAATTCAGAATGCAGCGCAATCATTCCACTGGAATAACGACCAAGCTACAATATTCACTGTGGTGATTTATTATAAAAACGATGGAGAGCTCAAGCACGTAAGTATCGCAATCATATCTGATAACTTAGCTCACGACACGGTGGCTGTTCACGAGTATCAAAAGATAATAGTAGATTACTTGAAAACTCATTTCAGGCCAAAGAAAATTTACTATTTCACTGATGGTGCAGGGCAACATTTTAAAAATAAGAGTAGCTTTGTTAATCTCCAAGCCCATGAAGAAGATTTTGGTATCCAAGCTGAATGGCACTTCCATGAGACATCTCATGGTAAGGGTGCATGTGATGGTATAGGAGCGAATATAAAGAGACAAGCAGCACGTTCAAGCTTACAATGTTCTCCGAAAAATCACATACTCACTCCCCATGCTTTGTTTCAGTGGGCAAAGAGTAACTGTAAGGAAACCGAAATTTTTTTCAGCAGCAAAGAAAATCATGCCTTAGCCACCGAATTACTGAAAGCCAGATTTGACAAAGCTGTCACTATACCAGGTACATTACAGTATCACGCTTTCATTCCCACTCAAAATGGAAAACTTCAACTCAAGAAGTTTTCGTCCTCTGAGAAATACGACATCTTCTCGAATGGCAAAAAACAGAAACCGCACAAGAGGCCTGCAAAGAAAACAACTGTTGAAACTATCACCAAAAAATCAAACAGAAAGACACATAATATTACTATATAATATTACTTAACTTGAAAAACTGGCACTAAAGCGTTGCACAAAGATCCTCGGCGTGAGCGCACTAGGGGAAATCGCGCGCCACCCGCCCCATCACGGCATCTTGTTTACGTATCGTTCTATTACTGAAAGACGAATTAATTTGCCACTCTGAAAATTGGGGGTCTTATAGGAAAAAATCTCAGCTTTCTTTTAAAAATATTTTGAAGAAAAAAAAAGTGCCCGTATTTGAAAAAAAGTCAAATTTATTTTTGATTTTCAAAAATTCGGGTCAAATTTTGACTTTTTTCAAAAATCGTTATCACCACCAGAAAGTTTGTGAAAAAATCTATCAAAAATATTTGAGGTGAAATTTTGTTTAAGGCAATAGGACAAAAGTTACAAACGTTTGAAACTAAGGCTTTGCTTGAAAAACCCAAAAATTGTACCCCCTCCACTTTGATAAATAATTATCAAAATTAATTAATTTTTGGTGTGAGGAGTACTATCTAATAGGACGACAATTGGGCCAATTTTTAGCCCGATCGGACAACTTTCATTTTAGAGGTGTGTACACTTCAGAAATTATGCCCCAAATATATCGTGTTTCGATTAACCCTAGGAAAACCGGTGGTTTCCGGAAGCTCGCCTCGGGCTCATAAGGCTCGATAATAGTGAGTTTGCCGAAAACGAAGAAGCAACGCTGAATCACCTGATGGAAGTTCACTTCCCGGGTTTTCAGCGAATCCGAACCGACCAAGAGGAGGAAGGCTGGGGCCAAGAGGTGGAAACGGCCGACTGGAATTTCGCCGCTAATGTCGCTGATTACCAAAAAGTGGAATGGGCCGTACGGTCCTTCTGTCCCTTTAAATCACCAGAGGCGGATGGAATTTATCCAGCGTTTTCACAAAAAGGTATGGATTTAGTCGTCTCTCCTCTGACGAAATTATTTAGGGCAAGTATAGCCCTTAAACACGTGCCATCGGCATGTAAGGATGGCAGAGTGGCCTTCATACCCAAACCTGGGAGGGAAGGCTACACTGCTGCAAAAGATTTCCGACCAATCAGCCTAACGTCTTTTATCCTGAAGACGTTGGAGAAGCTGGTCGAGAGATACATTTGGGATGAGGTGTTCTTGGCCACCCCGCTGCATAGAGGGCAGCATGTTTTTCAGGCAGGCTACTCCGTAGAAACTGCGCTACATGCTGTTGTGGCAAAATTGGAGCAGCAGTTGGAACAAAAGGGGAATGTTGTGGGCGCTTTCTTGGATATGGAGGGTGCTTTCACCAATTCTCCTCCAGAAGTCATCTGTCGAGAGGCTTTGAGATGTGGTGTGCCGGAACAGCTGGTATGGTGGGTGTGAAGCATGCTACGCTGGAGAAGACTCGAAACCAGGTGGGGTGAAGGCCTAGTAAGGGGGATAGCTCCACGGGGTTGCCCACAGGGGGGTGTCCTGTCGCCCCCCTGTGGTGCATTGTGGTGGACGGCCTTCTTCAAAGGCTAAATAAGGAGGGGTACTATACTCAGGGATATGCCGATGACTTTGTAATCCTAGCCAGGGGGGCTCATCTGCAAACGTTTATGGGTCTTATAAGGTCGGTGGTGCGCATCGTAGAACTCTGGTGCGATATCTCAGGGCTCTCGGTAAATCCGGAAAAGACCAACCTGGTCATTTTCACGAGAAAGTATAAAGTTCCGAAAGTTGACGCTCCTGTATTCTGCGGTGGGGAGCTGACGTTTTCAGATTCAGTTAGATATCTGGGAGTAATCCTATATAACAAGCTGAACTGGGCAAAGCACCTGGAGACCCAATGCAAGAAATTTGTTATGACCTTTTGGATGTGCAGGAGAGCCTTTGGGTTGACGTGGGGTCTAGGGCCTAAAATGCTTGCATGGCTCTACTCTGCTGTCCTAAAACCCAGGCTCCGACATTCGGCCGTGGTCTGGTGGCCACGGGCAGAACTTAAAACAATGCAGGAGAGGCTGCGAAGATTACAAACGCTAGCATTTAGGGGTTTGACTGGAGCAATGAGGACTACGCCCACAGCGGCGATAGGATTCATGCTCTGTGAGGAACCCCTACATGTTGCGATAACCGCTAGGGCGGCACACGCGATATCAGTGCCCTGCCGATTCTACAGATGAGGCAAGATAAAATAACGAACGCTTCAACTTTACCAAAGCTTTCCGCGTCTGCATCCCAAGCAGGGATCTGTAGAAAAAAAATGGTAACCCCCTCCTTCAAGGGGAAATCTGGTATACAGATGGCTCCAGGGGAGAGGGAGGGTCAGGAGCAGGAATGTATGATAGCAAGAGAGGGAAAGGGATAGGTAACACACTTGGGCATCACGCTACTGTCTTTCAAGCGGAGGTCCTGGCCGTTCTTCGCTGTGTTGAAACACCAATAGATCAAAACGCTGCTGGCAGACAGATTACGATCTGTTCGGACAGCCAAGCGACACTAACTGCAATAGGGAAACCAGACATAACATCAGAACTGGTTTGGAAATGCAAAAAGGCATTAAACCAACTTGCAGAAAGAAACAATGTGACTCTCATATGGGTCCCTGGTCACACAGGGATCAAGGGCAACGAAAAGACGGACCAGTTGGCAAAACGCGGCGCAGCGAGTGAATACATAGGACCGGAACCGGTACTGGGAATAGCGTCTTGCTGTGTTGGCATGGCCATTAAAAGCTGGATCCAAACCAAACACCGGGAATACTAGGAACAAATCCAGGGTTGCCGTCAGGCGAAATCCAGTCTGGGTTATACCTATAGGATGGACAGAGCTAGGGAAATCCTGGGCTTACCCAAGTGCCAGTGCCCGGCATTAGCTAGACTCAGGCAACAGACCCGCGGGGCTCATCTTACGGAAACAGAGGAAATTACAACGCGATCAGTGGTCGACATACTAGGCTTCGTCAAGAGGTCTGGGGCTGACTGCTGATAGTGAATATGTGAGGGTGTGGCACAATAGGCTTTATGGCTTGAGCGCCATGGAAGCTCTCCATGGGCTTCCCTTCTGTTTTTAAAAATAACTAACTAACTATCATAAATAATTAATACCGTGCATTCAATTATTACTCTCTTAATCCGAATTAGTAGAAACTTTACTAATTCAATTAGTAGCATTGCATCTGACTGTTAAATTAGTAATTTTATCACTTTCTACTAAATGAAATGGGCAGATTTAGGTTACTAAATGAATTAGTAAGGGTATTCTACTAATCTGCTTAGTAGTACCAACTTACTAATTCATTGAGTAGCAACTGGTAGCAATTAATTGCTATTGGGGATTTAAAAATGCTATGCGACACTGTCGGCCTCTACGCGAACCGACCAATATGGCCGTGGACAGCCGTGGATGACATACTAAATACACGTAAAACATCACGAAACACAGCAAAAACATAGCGTTTAAGTGTAATGGTCGTCTAACTGAATAAATAAATGCTGTAATAAGTAGCTCTGATGAGCAACATACTTCCGAGCTGATAATTATTTGCTCCAATAATGGAACTTGCATATCAGAATCGAAAATCCACAAGTCTCGGAGGTTGTTGCGTCAGTGGTTGTACGTGACTCCAAAGAGAATAAAAACCTCAATTTAAGTTTTCATAGAGTGCCACAGATTGGAAGTGTTAAAATAAAAACGCGAAACTTATTTGGAAAAATTGAAGTTGTAGATAAACACAGTGTGTGATTGAGAAATTTAAATGTGAAAGATTGTAACGTTAAGAATTTACTTGTCTGCTCCTTGCATTTTATTATTTCTTTTCATAGTTTAAAACGATTAGTGTATGAAAACATTTACGTTTTATCGAAAAGTAGGTGTGACATGTGCAATCTACATCGTATACAGTGAAAAAAACACATTTTATGTTAAAACTTTACCAATTCATTTAGAAGTAACATTACCAATTTCTTTAGTAGATACAGTTACTAATTCATTTAGTCAGTTATTCTTACTCATTGAATTAGTAGATTTTTACTAATTGCCAGTAAACGAATCGGCACTATTTGAATTAGTAGAAAACTACTACCAATTAGTAGTTTTCTACTAATTCAAATTTAGAGAGTATTTCCGCATTTATGTGACCATGTTTTTTATTAACTAAAATCTTTTATGTTAAAATTATTATTTCATGAATTCGCCTCTGTAATTTTTGTTTACCTCAAAACCGTGATTCTGTCTAGAACCTAGCTAAAATCTGGTCAGTCTTTATATATTCAAATTCAGAACGAACTTCTAGATAGCGCCCAGACTGGGACTAGAGAGTCGAATTCTTTAAGTTGAACACGTAGCAAAACTAGACAGCGCTAAGAGAACACCATACTACTGCTGTCCTGATGAAGAAACATAACATCTACAGTTTAAAGTAAGGCCTGTTTACTTCTACGCCGCAACACAAAGGTGGCCCTTATGGCAGATTGCAGTTGTACAGTTTCTTCATCAGGACGGCAGACTAGTATTCCGTTAATAGACAGGCGTGATAACAACTGTCTGCCACAAAATTTGTCCACGCGTGCCGCACTGGCAACATACCATACTCTCCTCTAGATGGCCTAGATTAATATATACGTAGACATTGCCTGGGCATTCTCAACAACACCCGAGCGTATGAGATTAATGTTGAATTCAGAATTTCAAACAAAACTTTGAGAAATCCTTTACGTAAGGTACAATATTTGGAAGAGTCTGAAATGCTCTTGAACACGTAACTTATAATTTTTTTATTTACGCATTTAGATTACTTATGATTTATTATTAGACGGCTGAAAAGGACTTTCTTTGGGTAACAAAATAAAAGTAGTTTTTCATTCAGACAAAAAATGTATGTAATGCTGTTTTAGCTCATTTTTCCATCTAGAAATTATCTAGCTAATTTATCTAGATAATTTCTAAATGGAAAAATTTAGCTAAAACAGCTAGATAGTTAGGTAACACAGCTATATTTTCTTAGAAGACGAAATCCAGCTAAACGTCTAGCTGGGACAGCTAAACCATTTTTTTCAGTGTGGGTCCAGTCCGGGGATGTGTGAACGGAAAAAAGGTATGATTGGGCTAACTGTATATAGGAATGCATCAACCATAGTCTTTTGAAAGATATGTCCCAGCCATATCTATGGTTGTGGCATCCATAGTAATTCGATGACAGGGATATTGCTGTGTCAAGAAAAAGGTATGGTTGAGCCAACCATAGCAGTGGATGAGGCAAAACGTAAGCTCTGCATATCAGAACCATGGCAATAGTTGCATTAAGAAAGCAGTGTTGGTTGTGTCAGGAGAATGAGTATCCTTTTGGTATACAAAGGTATATGAATAAGGGCAATAATAATAATAATACACCACAATAATAAGATCTACTTCCTCATGAATACATAATTACTGAAAAAGGAGAATTTAAATCAGATACAAAAACGCATTCAAGTTTATCCGTCTCAAAAACATTGTAAGCATGAACAATGTAATCATGAATTTGTCGATGTACTCCGTGCACCCGATTCTCGTCAGCAAGCTCCGGCATTCCTCCTCCATTTCAGTTCTTTTTTTGTCTAAGTTTAAACTTTCACTGCACTAACTAGCTTTACTTACTTTGACTTCACTAGACACAAAACACTAATGATGCACTGATGATTAAAATGTACATGACGCTAACGTGGCTTGGGTGAGTAGGTATGTAGTTGGGGGAAGCTTGCATAGAGGGCGCTTTGCGCAAAACATAGAATTTTCCCTTTAAATGGACAAAATAGCCCCATCTATGGTTGAGACAACCATACCTTGGCTAACCAAGCAAGTATGGTTTAGACACCCATTTTATTTTGAAACAGCAGCTTGACAAAACGTTCGCTTAGCCATTGCAATGGGTATCACATCAATATTACACGCATCAATACTTCTATGGATGCTCCTACAATACTATTTCTTTCCGTGTGGGAGTCTGCAAGTGTCAAGGCGGATTCTACCAGGCACGCAGAGCAAGAAATTATTTTAAAGTTCATTTTGGGCGTCTTTTTGGATTTAGCGCGCTTAGGTGAATACACCCACGTAGAAGTCTATGCGGAATTGCACATGGCAGTTCTGCGTAGAATTCCATATGAAATTCGAGTGGCAAATTGAAAACATCCTTGTGGGATTTGACGCGGAGTTTTACGTGAAGTTCCACGTGCCGCAGTTCCATATGGAACTTTAAACATCATTTTTCATTATAAATAGCTCGTCAAACGTAAGAGATACTTAAAGATGGATCGCATTTTATAATTTTGAGTAGCCCGTATACTATATTACTGTCTCATTTGATAATTCTAGACGTGGTTTCACTTGGAATTGTACGTAGAGTTCCACTAGAAATCTACGTAGAAATCCACTTAAAAATCAACGTGGTTTCCCTGATACCCGTGGAAATTCAAGAGGAATTCCACGTGAATTGTTGCAATTTAACACTAGAATTTAACGTGGAATTCCACAGATAATTCATGTAAAGTCCCACGAGGTTTGTCACGAGAAATTCCACGTGAATTTTTTCTTCTGAGTGGTTCTACCCGGAAACACTTTATTTACAAATGTGGGAGTCTAGCATGGTCTAGGCGGGTTCTAGCAGGCACGAAAAGCGATACATTATTATAAGGTCCGTTGTAGGCTCTATACGGATCTAGCTTGGTTCTATCCGGGATCATTTTATTCAAAGATGTGGGACGCTATCAGAGCCAAGACGGGCTCTAGCAGGCATATAGAGCTCGAAATTACTTTAAAGTTCTTTGAAGGCGTTTATACAAATCAAGCGTGGTTCTTTCCAGGATCACTTTATTGAAAATGTGGAAATCTACAATGGTGGGTCTAGATGGGTCCTAGCAGGCACGCAGAGCGGAAAATAATTTCAAAGTTACTTTTCGAACATTAATATGGGTTTATTATGGTTCTATCCGGGACCACTCTTTTTAACGATGTGGGAGATTCTACATGTTCAAAAATAAACTCCCACTAAATCTCAACAATTCATAAACTAAAAAGTAATGGAAGTTAATAAATAGTTTTTATTTTAATTCAACCCCAAATCCTACGTGATGATACCTAAAGTCGGAACAAAAAGTTCTGACACCTAACTTAAACTGTAAACAACAATTATCTCGTCTATGGATAGAGATTTCAAGCTGAAATATAGCTATTTAGCAGGTTTATCTCAAAAGTTCAACGGTCAATAAAATTAATAATGTTTGAGTAAAAAACGTACGAATAATCAGGATCTTAGCATTGTCGAATGCAACTGTGGCACGAAAAAAGGACCATGCTATGCCTGCTACCGAAATCCGTAGGCCTAGACTGAATCTCCTGTTCACTACACAGCAGACTAATTTGCAAAGCATCATTCAGCCTTTACAGTTTAAATTTTTTAAATGTCTGATTAAATAAAATTTTCAATTCAAATAGATTCTTTTCTTAGATTTCTTGTAAAAATTTAATGAATGAACGCTCCCTAACCCGTGCAGAAATTTTGAAAGGGCTCTAGTGGGGCCCTGACTAGTTTTCCCTATCTCCAATCGGGCTCTTGTGAGGAAAACTAGTCGGGCCCCCATCTAGAACGAAACGCTCTGGCCATGGGGGCCCTACTAGATTTTCTAGTAGGGTTCTGGTGGGGGTCGCCCGCCTGTAACCCTATTAAAGAGAAGGGCCCCTGTGTTCGATTTAAGTTCTTGGGATGAATAATATTCTGCAGTAACATTCAAATTAAGAGTATTTTACAATTGATTTAATATTAATAATAATGTAATATAATGTAATATTATTTATTATTATTATTATTGACAGCAGCTCGGAGCTTCCATCATCCTTCCCAGTCCTTGGCGTTGGGAAGAATATTTTTCAAGTCCGTGAGGAAGACTTTCTCATTGATATTTTGGCCCATTGAACCATTACGCGTGTTGGAAATAGCAGCTGAAATAATAATAGTAGACTAAAAATTGCCATTTGTTTAATTATAATTGATTTATTTTGATTTTTGTACGTACCGCAATGTTTGTACATTTACTTATTTGACATTTTTTGTATTATAATATAGGAGAATATTATTTTTATGTCGTGTTATTATTAGATGATATTTACTGTTAAATGATTTGTTCAAATAAAATATTTTAAATTATTAATACATTATTTACCTTCCACGTGGTCGTCGGAGCGAGCAGCTCCAAACATCATAACCTCACTTTCATCGCATTCTTCTTCGACTTTTTGCATTAAACGGAACTTTTTGCTCCGAAACCATCTTTGCTCTTACAGGCGCCTTTCCTCTTCCATCGTGGAGAAGAATAATTGTCAAACACAATACAAAATTACAGCAAGAAATAAAAACACGAAAACTTGAAAGCTCTAGCGAAGCAGTGGACAGCTGTACTTTACATAACCTCTTTAACTTTAACTGACACATACGTGCCTGGTTCTGAATAAAATGTTCAACAGTGCCCTAAATCAAGTTTTCGGGGAAAAAGCGTTTACATGCACACAAAAAAACACTATTTCTGCATACTAAAATCGTCAAAACCCTCCAAATTAATACTTTAGGTAATAATAATAAGATTTTAGGAATTTTCTTGTCGGGGCTTTACTAGATACAGATAGATTTGCCATACCTATGCGAAGCATGGAATTCTTCACTGGAACCTGATAGGGCCCCCATTCGTTTTTTCTAGACTAGATAATCTGATAGGGGCCCCTTCAGAACCCAACTTCAAATAGGGAAAGATGGGGAAATTTCTGCACGGGAAGCAACTTATCGTAACACGTGAAAACTTGCTATTCACTTGAAGTTTGAAATGTATAATTAAACAAAGTTTTCAATTAAAATAACCTTTTTTCTCACAGCGTTTGAAAAAAATAAATTAATGAACGCAGGATGAGACACAATCAATTTCAACCTAAAAAAGTCTTCGCACTCGCCGACTACAGGATAATGTACAACTTTTTGAAGCAGAAAATAACAATCATCTGTGAGGTCCATTTTTAGAAAAATCATCCTTCTGGAATTTTTGTTACAATTAGAAAATGCCGGATTCTGTGCTTATGCAATCGTTAAAAGTTAAATAAAAATTCTCTCATGGACATGTCTTGCAGAAGACTTTTTTACTCAATTTTCATCTATTAAAAACGCCTAGTATTCAGAATTGCCAAAAAAGAAAAAAGAAAACAAAGAAACCATAAATAACCGATTATTCTGCCAGTCCTAAGCTTGGGTGATGTGTGAAGGAGAGATACATCCTCCTACAGGTAGGGAAAAGGATTATTTAGAAACTGGAATACATTTCATCTGTTGCTTTATATTTATAGGTATCCAAACGTAAGAAAATTGGCTGAATGACCATCTGAAGATTCGTCTGCCAGCTGTGTAGCTATAACAGGAGGTTCAGTCTACGACTCTACGACATTATTAATTTTATTAAGCGTTAAAACTTTGAGATGAAATCAAAGTTGAAGTCGCTGAATGGAGAAGCTTCTTTCAAGCAATATTTCAGCTTGGATCTCTATCGAGAGTGGAGATAATTGTTTTTTACATTTTTAGCTCTACGGGTTACAATAATAAATAAATTGAAATAAATCATTTGCCATTTGTCAAGTACATGTTGAATAATACTCATGAATTTTTTCAAATTTCTGATGCCAATTTTTTTACTTGTGGATAGGAATTCATGGTCACGGTATTGTAAGTTGAGTGTCATTTCTCCTGTTTTTTGACACATTTTTTGTCGCAGGAAAGACAAACAATTTTTGACGAATATCAATCTGACATCATTTTAAACTATGACATTGAAGAATGTTTTTGTTCTTGACTCAAAACGCTGCGATTTTTTCTCACCGAGTAGTAAACCTTCAAAGCCAGGTGTGAAAAACGATTATCTTCTATTGCCTCGATTTTTTGCCAGCATTTGGGAAAAGGGTCAGCTACTTATCTACCTCTGCTTAAGCTTTCCATGCCCAGGCCTACACAATTTTCTATACAGGCAGGTACAGAATTAGTGTAAGAAAGTTTTCTTTTTAAAGAAATATTTGTTTAAATATTTTGTGTTCATTTTTGTTTTAGTTTGTATGGGTTTATTTTTTAACTAGAAAGGGACGCGTGCACGCTTGCAGCACGCGCCTTTGTCACTTTCTGCCTACGGGAGTTAGGAGCTGTCAGTCCCAGCCATTAAACACTTTTTTAAATCTTATGTTACTGCGTTTAGAAAATATAAACAAAAAAGTACGCAAAATGTCTTGTCACCCACCTGTACCAAACTACAAAGTCCAAATGAAAAATTGCTAAACTACGTTAACAACATTTTTTGTTGATTGAAATTAACAGACAATATAACTTATATTGAGTTGAAAACTATAATATTCAAGAAGAGGGTTCAATATGTTGGAGTTAATAATGTATAATAATGTATAATGTATCCTATAAAATGGGGGATATTGTTAAGTGCTGAAGATAGAATCAAATGAATCGTTGAAGTACTCATTTTTTCGATATTTTAAAATATTTTTCCGGCTTATATTTTCAAGCGACTAATTTTTTTTTAAACGAAATCTAAATCAATTATTGATAGATCTGTTACAGCTAAATTTAGAAAAAAGTTGATAATTTTTCATTTAAGTACAAACTTTGCAAAAATTAAAATCTTCAAGTTTCTGAGATTTTGTAATGATTTTGAATATTTATAAAGTGACTTATGCCTGTAATCCAATTTCGAACCCTTCTTGGCCAGACCTTTTCATTTCTGCTAGGAGCTCTTTTTCGTCTTCATTTAAAGTCGATCAAGTTTTTTTTAAATCTTCACATTATGCTACATGTAGATGATATTCTATAAAAGGTAAACACACACAGCTTTTAAATGACCTACATTGCGAATTTGTTTATAACAATCTCATTTTTCATTAGATGTCAATTTACTGTTCTGCAATATCACTGACAAACTAACGGAAACAATTTTTCAAAAAAGTACCGCAATCTTCCAAAAATTTAACAAACAGCGAATTTGTTTATGCCATTTGCTTATAACTATCACATTTTTGATAAATTGTCAATGTGCTGCTCCGGAATATCACAGGCAAACCAACTGAAATAATTTTTTTTTAAAATACCTCGAACTTTCAAAAATTGCTTAAACTCTGCATTTGTTTGTAGTATTTGTTTATAACAATAAGAAATATGCTTCCATTTATTGTATAAACCCTGTACTTGACTTCAGAATGAATTACAGACAGAAGTCACTTTATAAATATTCAAAATAATTACAAAATCTCAGACTGCTGTTTATAACAATACAAATATTTATAACAAATTATTTATTTATTATAAGCTCTCAAAAAGTATTTTGCGAATCTGCATTTATCGATTACACGTTAATGTCACTCAAACTGAACAATTTATGCATTGTTAATGCATCGTAATCTTAATAATTTGAATTTTTGCAAAATTTATACTTAAATAAGTAAAATTTATCAAATTTATCAAATGGCGAATCACAAGAACATGCCAGCAAAACCCTCCTGTGTCTTGAGGACACGGAGCGACCCAAGGATGAAAGCTATCTGCATCCATCTCGCAAGTGCCTTGGCATGTTTTTGGTACGCGAGTATGGCTTCGAGGTTACCAACCAGTTATAGTTTCGTACCTGCAAGAGCGTCGATCACAAGGATTATTTTAACCGAATATTTTGTTACTTTCGCTGCAGCTCCTTTTTCAGGTCTTGATACCTCTTATTTTTTCCTCCTCCTTGGTAGAGATATTTTAGCCGTAAGGGTGACAAATATGGTAGTAAAGCACTGCTATGGCCGTATTGTGTCTGTAGAGATAAGTCGTTCCCGCGCGATTAGGAAACCTTGATAATATGTGTTTTAGATTTCAGCGTGTGCATGATACGCTTTGCACCTATCGCTGGGAACTTCTTGACGTAAAATACTGTTACGGTACACTAATGTTAAAACGAAAACGTCAATGCACGCGACAGTAAAACCCTCTGTTGCTTGATTGTCAGCAGCTTTAACTTGTTCAGTGTGTGATTGTAGATCCTCAGTTCTTGGACGAACTTCCGAACCCTTTCCGTGAACGGTCTGCCAGATGTTATGTACACTGAGAAACCCTTGTTTGTATTTCTTGTTAAAAATCACACTAGATTTTACTATCTGAACTTTGCAATGAGGGGCAAAAAGCAAATTTTAATAATATTTACTAACCTCAATAGTAACTCGTAGCTACTTAAAGAATTATAAAATATATTGGAATAAAAGTTAAAACTATTGCATTTATTGTAAAAGACATTTGAAGTATTTATTAACCTCTGTAGTAAAACTGCAAGTCTGCACTACTGCCATTTACTAATTTTGATAGGAGAAAATAGTAAATTTGTTGGATTAATATCTGTAGAAGATAACAGTATTTACAAAGTACTGTAGTAAAATGATGCGCAGGGACCGTGCGCACCGAATTACTAACTGGTTAGCAAAATATGCTACAGTGAGAATAGTAAAAAATATAAACACGTGTTGCTAACTTTCACACAAGCCTAGCTACACACATATTCTACATTTAACGCATAATTCACATTTATTTAAATTAAGAATTGACAACATTAGAAATTACATATATGTATATATTCTTAAAAGATAGTATTATATTATAAAGCTGAAACAGAAAAATCGGGTTAGAAGAAAACGAAGCTGGCGGGAATCGAACACGCGTCTCCGGGACAGCAGTCGGGCGATGATCCATCTACCTATAAGACATTTTGAGACTCAGAATGAAAACTTCCATATGGCCTAAATGATAGAAAGTTTATTGGTTCTAATTCATTTAATCCTTAATTGATTAATATTGATGATATTTTTATAATTTTAAACAACAAAATTTTTAATGTAATTAAAATAAGTAAATATTTTTTTTTAAATTACGTTTTTTTGCGGATTTTGAATTGAAACATAAATTAAATGTCATTTTCGCTACCTAAAAATAATTCTAAATTGTAAATCTTCAAAATTAAATTATTTTAAATGTAAATGAAATGTAGGTAGAATATTTATTATAAATTTAACTATTTTTATAACAAAAAACATAATTTAAAGTAAATTTAAAGCATATATTTATATTTCAGGAATACAGCATTTTGAACATTCTTTACGCCACAGTAAAATCTTAACCTCCAATCCGTTGATCGGCGATCGACACACGTCGGATGCACTCGGCTGCGCTCGGTCCAAGGCTCGATACCGTCTGCTAAATCAGTTAGTAATATTTGGGACCAATTTTAATAATTGGTATTAACCTTTGTTACAAAAAGTAGAAAATGTCCATAATACACATCGTGTTCCTACAGACAATAGTAATTTCTTCTACATATTTAGTATATTATGTTATTTAAAATACTTATTACTTTTATTCTTTTTGTACAATTTATTAATTTCTCTACTAATTTTTCCTACATCGGATTTTACTACAGAAAATAGTAAGGCTTGCTATTACCAAATAGGAAATCTTCTTATAAAAATAGTATAACTTATTATTTATGTATTAAAATGTCGAAATTTAAGCATTTTGCCCCCATTTGCTATCCGTTTTAGTTATTTTTCTAACCTAAAGTTTCTCAGTGTAGTCAATCACACACTGAACACGTCACGCGTTCTATCTTGCTTATCCAATTTTTTTGATCAGTGGATGCAAGCGTCTTTTGGTCTTTTAATCCATCGTCGGTTTTAGCCTTCGATTTGAATCAGATGAAGCTCTTGCAGCACCATAAACTGAACAATTGATAGTCCAGAGGTAGGACTCCTCCGAGATATCCTCACGAAGGGAGGCATCCAATTCCGCCAGATCTTGGGGCTTAGGAGAAACTTGCATGTTAATGTTCCTTCTAGTAATGAAATTGCGATCATCTCTCAGCAGGTGCCTGCTTTCCGCGGTTGGTCTTAATGTCACGTCCTCATCTTCGTCTGCAGCTTGATCAAGCAGCGGTTTGGAAAGTGCTCCGCGTACATATCCATTTTTCCAGAGGTGGGGACGTTGATTTCGCAATAATTGAATCGAAACATGCTGAAGCTCTGGGTGTCAAATATTTGCAATTAAATTATTAATCTAGAATTCGTCGACTAAATTGTTATTTATAATGAAAGTGTGACGTACGGGTGGAACTTTTTCCAAAATCCACTCGAAATGGTAGAAATTTAATGCTAGTACAGTTTATTGTAGGTTTAGGTCTGTTATTTATTTGCTTAATTGATCTTTTAGATTTAAAATCCAGTCATATTTTTGATTAACTGGAAGCAGGTATTATGTTTTATTATTTAGCATAAAAAATTCCTGTTGAACTTATTTTGAATTTGTGTAAAATGGAATTATCTGATTTTTCTTGTAAGTGATTTACAGGAATGTATATGAAATTTAATATACACGCTTTTAATGGTGATTTCATATGATCGATATATTAATTTTAATACACATGGTTATATTAAATTTAATATTATTTTCAACAGTGTGTCTACATACCGCGCGACATTTTCCATTCGGGGGTATTCTTTCCCTCTCACTCATGTTAGCTATCATGATCCCACACCGAGGGGCCGTTCACTGAAGGAACCAGTGATTTTCCTCACTTAGAATCGATTCAGAATCAGTTACTCGTCAAAAGATTTTTCAGAAATATGTGGGAATCAGCTTGATTCGGTAGAATCTTAGAGATCGATTCTGAAAGTTTGAAACATGCGTTGATCAGTAAGATTCAGAAGAAACACCGGGAATCAGTGAGAATCGCCAAGGATCACTCGGAATCGCTACGATTCCGTGCAGACTCAGGCGAGTCAGCTTGAGGTAGCTTGGGATCAACGCGTACATTAAAATTACACAATTTTACTTTAAAATAGAATGTTTTTTAAATAGAAGAATTCAAATTAACATTGTGACGTTCAAAGTTTAAGTTTAGCTCTGTGAAATTTTAAAGATTCAAGGCTTTCTGTTTCAAACAATTCAGTTTCAAATTGTTTAGTTATGAATATTCTATTTTTATAATTGTTTATTTTAAATGAACAGTCAAAAAGTATTAAGTCACTGAAAAATTGTTATTTTCTTTAATTAAAAAATTTCAGTTCGAATGGGTTAAAAATGGAATCTTTTATACTGAAACAATATTTGAATATTATTTTTAATTTAATAAAAGTGTTAAAAGTAGTTGATAAATTTTCAATCAGACGTTTATATTTGTTTGCCTACTAAGTTAAATGGAAATAGTTCAAATTTATAACGTTAATACCTGTACATTATTCAATGTTAAAAAATATTAAGAATGCAATTCAATCTTGAATTCTTGAACTACAGTTCCATTTTTGAAATTGTTAATTATTTTTTATTTATAGAAGTTTTTTGTCAACAAATATTAATTTCGAACGCTGTTCATTCTGTATTGTTTAAGTCTTCAAAACTGCATTTTAAAAATGCTCCATAATCTATATCATAAAATGGTTTCATAATTGAAAAAGTCAACAATTGACCTTAACGTTTAAAAAAAAAGTTGAAATCAAACTTATTTCAAATTTCATGATATATCATGTGACATGAAGTTCGTGATATTTCAATTGAATGGTGAGATTTTTCTTTTAAAAATTTGTAAAATTCCCAGTCACAAAATAAATTCACTGTCTTTTCCCCCTTTTTCCTAGTCTCCAAAAAATTCCCGGTCATTTCTGGGTCATTCTGGGCAACTAAACATGTTATGTAATCGGGTTAAAAATACCCCCCCCCCACACATAACAGATCGTAACGAAATACGAACCCCGTCCTCCCACTTTTAATGCTACGTAATATGTAAACGCTCCCCTAGTGTGGTCGAGAAACGAAGGAATCGATGAAGAATCAACGAAGAATCAATCAGCTGGACTCAGGCGCAATCAACAGAAATCAGTCGTACTGATGCAACTCAATGCGCAACTCAATATATATCGACCAGAGATCAGAGCACATCTAGCAGAGCGATCAGAGCTTTCTGAAAACATAACCTAAAAGTACACATGAATAACTATTGCACAAAATCCGACAGTCCGTGGTTGGCAACTCTGATCTCAAATCTACACGGAGAAAAAGAGATATTTAAGCAGACTATTTACAGGCTGTCCACGCTGGGGCTTACCGAAAATTATGCAACCCGTCTTACAAGCCAATGCTATTCTCATGGTCGTGTATGGCGGGTTGCATACTTTTTCATAAGCCCCTGCGTGGACACCATGTACATATTACTAGTTAATATCTTAGCGATTCAACTATGGGACAGAAATATAGATGTTGAAGTAGAGCATCCATTACTCTCTAAATTTGAATTAGTAGAAAACAACTAATTGGTAGTATTTTTCTACTAATTCAAATAGTGCCGATTCGTTTACTGGTAATTAGTAAAAATCTACTAATTCAATGAGTAAGAATAACTGACTAAATGAATTAGTAACTGTATCTACTAAAGAAATTGGTAACGTTACTACTAAATGAATTGGTAAACAGTTTTAACATAAAATGTATTTTTTCACTGTATACGATGGAAATTGCACAAATGCACATGTAACACTTACTTTTCGATAAAACGTAAATGTTTTCATACACTAATCTTTTTAAACTATGCAAGGCAATAATAAAATTCAAGGAGCAGACAAGTAAATTCTTAACGTTACAATCTTTCAGATCTAAATTTCTCAACCACACACTGTGTTTATCTACAACTTCAATTTTTCCAAATAAGTTTCGCCTTTTTATTTTAACACTTCCAATCTGTAGCATTCTATGAAAACTTGAATTGAGGTTTTTATTCTCTTTGGAGTCACAACCACTGACATAACAACCTCCGAAACTTGTTGATTTTCGATACTAATGTGCAAATTCCATTATTGGAGCAAATAATTATCAGTTTGGAAGTATTTTGCTCTTCAGAGCTACTTATTACAGCACTTATTTATTCAGTTGGACGATCATTACACTTAACCGCTATGTTTTTGCTGTGTTTCGTGATGTTTCACGTGTATTTAGTATGTCATCCACGGCTGTCCATGGTCATATTGGTTAGTTTGCGTAGAGACCGTCAGTGTCGCATAGCATGTTTAAATCCCCAATAGCAATTCATTGCTACTCATTGAATTAGTAAGTTGGTACCACTAAGCAGATTAGTAGAATACCCTTACTAATTCATTTAGTAACCTAAATCTTACCATTTCATTTAGTAGAAAGTGATAAAATTACTAATTTAACAGTCAGATACAATGCTACTAATTCAATTAGTAAAATTTCTACTAATTCGGATTTAGAGAGTATAGATATTAAAAAGAAAATTTTAACCTGTAAAGCGCACCAATTTCTATAAAATCTAAAAGGATTTTGTATCATAATCCTCTATTTCTGATATCCGATTCCTCAAGCATTCGACTTTTTTGATAATAATTCAATTTTCGTGTATAGCGAATAACACGCTGTTCAAGGCTATAACATAAGTGAGGCCTGTAGCGCCGAGTCCTCATTTTCTTGAGAAAATTATGATATCATGCATATCCAAAAACACTTAATTCATTTTCGACCAAAACTTTTAACGCAATATATATCCGAAAAACCACAAAACACACGACAAATGCTCAAGATACGGACAAAGCGTGGTTGAAATCTTTTGTCGCCACACCACACGTCAACGACATTGTTCCCGATAAAATTTCGCTTTTTTAATATCTTAGATATTAACGGTTAATTTCACAAATTTTATACTTCCAGTATGAACAGATATTGCCCTTCAATATATTGTATATTGAACAGAAGATATTAGATATTAGGCCGTAATATCTATATATTATGGTTAAATATCAAATTTTTTAATATCTACACTGTTAAAAATTCCCGCATAAAACTTCCACTAAATGTATTGGAAGTTTATTTCCGAAATGTAGGGTAACGCTACAGTACATAATGTTGTAGTTTTCAAATGCAAGGGATCATGCAGCGATATAAACGCTACAATACATGTATTGCAATTTCGGCATTCCAATACCGTGCTTGCAATTTTGCCTTACGCTTGTATTGTAGAAGTGTTGGAGAATTCCAAACATTTTTAACAGTGTACTTTTCAATGTCTATTTTGCTCCGTGTAAAGCGTAGGCGGCGAATTCAAATTCAACATGGTAGGATATTTACCTGGTTGAACCCCATGTAGAGCCCGAGTAGTTCGCCATTTTTTGTACCATTTAGAATCCATTAGAACCCTTCTTAAGACCCGATAAGAACGTTTATGGAAATATTGACTTCAGGGTCAAGAAAAAAAGAGTGAAGCTAGCTGTAAAATTGTAACAATGTAGCAACTTTGTTTCTCCTTTACTGATGAATGGTTGCTCATTGAAATCCATATTGTTTTGGCATAAGATGCATAAGAGAAATTAATGTTCAATTACAATTAATTAAAAAGAGACGCCATTTTGCAATCATTTTAACCGCTAACAAAAAATTAGACTATTTATTGAAAAATAGTCAAGCTGTGAATTTGTTCACGAAAATTGTTTGAATAATTGCTAATCAGCATATTTTTTCAATTATTTGCAATCGAACATTAATATCCTTTACATCTTATACAAAAAGTATAGACGCTCACTCGGTAAGACCACTACGCATATGACAAAGTCGTATGGGGTCTACTCAGCCCCAAGTGAAAAAGATATTCATTCACGAGTACCAATATGTTCCCATGGAACTGAATCATAGAGAATGAGTAGTGTTGTGTGCTTCCCTCCCAAGTATTGCAGCGAAAGATCTTCACTTATCGTCGAAATGCTCTCGGGTGGCATCAGTACGTGGATTCTTGGGAAATCATCGCCCGTCCCGTTGTTCATGTGGATGGTGCAAAATGTCTCTTCTCGTGAATGGCGGACAGTATCGAATGTTCGTCGCGCACAAGGGGAAGTAACCGCTTGAGCTATTTTTATGGCACTTAGCTTCCCGAGCAGCACCATGCTGGAGCACTTGAAAAACACTTGTGTGCATTCCGTCACGTTTACGCAACAAGCGCCAAGGCATCCCGACGCGGGTGAGTGGGAGTGCAAGAGAGAGAGAGAGAGAGAGAGAGAGGAAATTGAGTGAGAAAAAAGGATAGCTATCCACCTTGGAGAGAAGATTTAACGTCGGTCGCTCTTGATTTTCAAGTACGTGCGCACGGTTCCATTTATTTTTTTACAGCACATTAACCCTCGAGATCTGCACGATTCACCGCCTCTCACAAAACTCTGAGAGACTTTTTATTTATAATATGAATGTACATGCAGTTACTGCCTCACAGACAATTACATTTTTTCCACTCATAAGTTTTATGCGAAAAGATAATATAAACAATGCATTATGGAATAAAAATGGAATAATCGTTACTGGTGTGACAAATGTGTTCAACTGCAATAGGTACCGAAGTGTGGGCCAGCTATAAAAATATACTGAGCAATTTATATAAGTACTCATATATTGTATAAGTTTTGAAGAGACCGTTTATAACTTTATACGACCGAGAGGATTCGAGAGCAGTTTATCACTGTTATACAGCTTGCGAGGATTTTTCGTACAATCTTACATATATACAAAGAAAGTCTAAGTAAATATTATTTCATTACAAGTATATTGTATTTATTGCATTCAAATTATACAGTCAAGGTAATATGATAATAATAATTGCTAATTGTCACAGAGTCTACGTATCTTTTACATTCATTGATGTATAATAGCGCTATTAAAAATGTTTGTGAAATTAACATACTTTTAATATAGGAATGTATATTAATTTTGATAAACGTTATTTTACAAATATTGTGCTCTAGGTTATGTTGCACGACGCGGGCACGGGATATCAGTTTCCGACATGTGGGTAAGTGTACTTTTTAACTGATGATGGAGAATATAGAGATCGATACACGATATCGGAATTTATGCGTTATGATAGCAGATACTTGTTTTGGTATAAGTAACACAAAAAAAATCTGCCCGCCTCGCGGGCACATTCTCATGGCGCGCTTCGCGCGCGGCTCGCTTCGCTCGCAAGTTTCAGCGCGCCTAGGGCGCGCGACTGTTGGATCTCGCGCTTCGCGCTCGATCATATATTTATCTCGCGCTTCGCGCTCGATTATGTATTCACCTCGCGCTACGCGCTCGGGCGTATTTGCATCGCGCTTTACGCTAGGCTCCTCTAGATTTTTGAACTTCGTGTTCGACTTCGATGAAAAGAAAAAGTTTGTTTGCAAATATTATAAAATTATCAAAACCTCTACATATTAAGTGATTGTTAAATTTTCTTTTATTTTAGACTGAAAAGGAACTTTATTTACTCAAGGTTCTATCGACCTTAAGGAACACATTCTCATCCAGACACTCGCGCTTCGCGCTCGATATTTGATTTGAAAATCATTTGAACCGTATGATAGAAACAAAAAAGTTGGAGCGCACTTACGGCGTGCGATTTGGTAAATACACTGAGCGCGCACTTTGTGCTTCGTGTTATATGTTCTTCATATACAAATTACTAAATTTGTATTTGATTTCAAATGAAAAGTAATGATATAATTGAGGCGACAAATTTTATTAGTTAACATTTTATTTTAGCTTGTGCCGTTTATCAAAAAAGTTAATTTTTTCATTTTGAATATATTCTTACCACAAAAATTGATTACGGGTGTGTAAGTCTTTTTTGAATGCACAATTTTTGTTCATTTATATGTTTTCGTACCTTGCATTGTTTTTTCAAAACTTTGATTTTTTTTACTGTCAATGTTATTTTCACGAATAAAACAAAAACCACGCATCCTATCGAAACATGAGTCACAATAAATTTGTACCTCTTCCATGGATGAACAAATTTTGTTTCGGTCATTTTTTCGTAGCTTGTAATATTCGTCTGAAAATTTGATTTTTCTATTTTCAATGCTGTTTTTTACGAATAAAACAAAAACTACGCGTCATATCAAAAAGTGAATGATAAGAAATTTGTAGATCTTTTTTAGGTGCACAATTTTGGTGAGATGATCTTTTCTGGTATCTTGCATAGTTTTACAGCAAAATGGCTTTTTTGATTTTTCATTAATTTTTTGTGCGATCAAAATTTGAATTTTTTATTTTTCGAAAAATTCAAAAAGTTGTCATGAAAATATTATAGGGTGTTCAGGAATCAACGTTTTTCTCCTCTTGACTTTTTTTCATATCGTGCGTTTTTCGGCTTAAAATGTTCATTTTCGTTTGTTTTTTGGAATTTTGAAAATGCTATAACTCCAGTAATTTTTTTTTATCACGAAAAGTCATAAGAATATTTTGTTCGTCATTTTACGTACTACTAATAACCGTACATAGAATTTTCAAATCTTCCAAAAAAGTGGTCTCAAAAATTTTCAAAATGTGCTCACTTTTTGGATTTTCATCCAAAATAGCTGGTTAACGAACTCGTTCTCTATTTTTCGGCCATAAAAAAGTGTGCCAAAGCTCAATCAAATCTGATCATTTTTTCGAAAGTTATCGTGGCTACAGACAGACAGACAGACAGACAGACAGACAGACAGACAGACAGACA
>CAKNYM010047037.1:64755-106010 GCA_932195095.1 Andricus curvator | reverse complement strand
GTGTTACTTTTACTACGGCAAACCATGTTTTAAGAGAAAGAGCCAGAGTTTGGCCCGGAGTCGGCGCACTGCTGTTCCCAACTTCGTCTTTACTTTGGCTAAATATGTTTCAATAGGAAAAGCCAAGGTCTGGCCCAGCAAAGGCGCATCACTGGGCCGAGTGTTACTTTTACTACGGCAAACCATGTTTTAAGAGGAAGAGCCAGAGTTTGGCCCGGACTCGGCGCACTGCTGTTCCCAACTTCGTCTTTACTTTGGCTAAACATGTTTCCATAGGAAAAGCCAGAGTCTGGCCTAGCAAAGGCCAGAATTAGGTGCCAAGTACAGGCCAAAGCATTTATTCAGATCACGGTGCGATATTGACGGCCGAGGTTGGGCCGTTATTGGTATCCTCTGGTGAGCCGACGACCCAGGTGGACATTTCCGCACTCCGTCGGAGTTCACCACCGGCGCAGTACTGGTCCAGTACTGACCCCAGTACAGATAATCGGCCGTTCGCCCAGTACTGGCTAACGGCTGGCTCCACGATCGGCGCAGTACTATGCCGAGAGTATAAATATTTAAAAACTTTTAAAAATACGTTTAAAAATATGGTTCATGTTTTCTAAAATGTCTAAGAACTATAAATACAACTGTCGCGAATACAACTTTTTTCCTGTTTTTTTTTTGTTTAAGAAAAAAATTATAAGTTCCATCTTTATGTAAAATTGTAAATGTCCAGAAAAAATTACATTTTATGTCCATATTAAACGTTGTAAAATGGTTTAAAATACGTAAAAACCAAACCTTACACGAAAGTTAAAAAAAATTTGTTATTAAAAAATTGTCAAAGTTCACGATCAAATTTCTAAGTTCCTTCGTTAAAAATTTTGAATGTTCATAAAAAATTACATTTTCTGTCATTGTGGAAAGTTGTAAAGTAGTCTAAAACGCGAAAAAACGAAATATTACACGAAGAAAAATTGTAATCGATAAAAATTATTTATTTAAAAATTGATTTATTGATATTCCTGTTAACAGTTCGTATATATTACATTTACATAACGTCGTATAATAATAAATATTTAATTAGACAAACAGAGTTTAAAATTTGGTGTAGTAATTTTTTTGAGCTGTAGCTTATGAGGATGGCTTTTTCATCGAGTCTCAACTCGTAGGTTTAGCGCAATGGTTAAGACTCCCGACTGCTAGGCGATAGATTTAGGTATAGATGTAGGTTCGATCCCCGTAGCGTTAGAAATTTTATTTGTAATATAATATTTATAAATGTAATATATGTATTCACTCCACACCAGGACCCATTAATATTCAAAGTCAAAATACTCGCAATCAATTAATATTTATTTTTTAACTTCCTTTTTTGTCATATCGTTAGAGTATAGCAGTAGTGGGCGGCCAGAGTCTGGGCCAGAATTGGCCGCCAAGTGCATACTAGAGTTATCATTCCAGCAATGGCACGATATTGGCAGCCGAGATCGGGCCGATATCAGTACCCATTGCTGAGCCGATAATGGCAGCCAGTAACGCATAAGTGATGGCGGCCAGAGTCTGGGCCAGAATTGGCCGCCAAGTGCATACCGTAGTTACACATCCAGCTATGGCCCAATACTGGCATCCGAATTCCGGCAAAATTTTTGCCAATACTGGGCCAATGTTGGGCCGTATTGGAATTCGCACTTGGGTTTTTGTAAATCTAATATTTAACCACGATAATATGTTACAAATAATTCCGTGTTTCAGTATGCTGTTTAGAATTCGTCAGAGAATAAGAATCAATCATAAATTTTGAGTTTGAATAATTTTAAGCCACTCTTATGGGTCCCGAAAAAAAACCCCATAAGTGACAAATTTGAATTTTACGTAATATTGCGGTTTATTGACGCTTTTCAAAAGTTTTTTGAAAACGAATAATCAATAATCAGTAATTCAAGAATACCCAGTCATTTGTTAAATAATATTCAATTGTTCAAACCATTTTAATTTGTTTAAATTTTTTTTTCAGCTTACTCGCGAAATAAACGTATTTTCTAGACTTTATGAGTTATATAATCAATGATAACAATCAAATAATTTGTTTAAATATTTTTACAATAATTTAAATAATACGTATTTGTTCAAGTATATATTTTGCCTAAAAAAAAACAGGAAACATATTTTATCTCACTAAATTTTCGATAAATATTAATACTTTTAGGTACTAATTTGTTTATTATGAATACTCGTAGATTTTTAAACAAATTTAAATTGTTTAAACAATTTTTTTGTCTACATATTTTATTTTTGCTATTTTTCCAAAGATTGAAATATTTTTATGTTCTACTTTGCTTTTTAAGAATGCTCTCAAGTGTTTAAACAAATTAAAATTGTTTACAAAATTGGATATTAGTTAAAAAATGACTTATTATTCTCAAATCATCGATTAATGATTTTTTTTAACTTTTAAAAAGCGTCAATAAACTGCAATATTACGTACAATTCAAATTTGTCACTTACGGGATTTTCTTTGGGACCCATAAGAGTGGCTTAAAATTATTCAACCTCAAAATTTAAGATTGATTCTTATTCTCTGACGAATTCTGAACAATATACTGAAACGCGGAATTATTTATAACATATTACCGCGTTTAAATATAAGATTTACAAAAAGCTGACTTTTTCCCATGTTAAATCAATGGGAAACTTCATGTTCTCTGCGCGACCCCTAACTATTAACCGATTTTGCTCAAATTTTGAGGAGATTTTTTTTTTGCATCCGAACAAAAGTGTGGGGTGAGAGCAGAGAAATTCGAGAAAGAAAACCCACCAAGTATAAATAAGGACCACCCTAGTCTACATGTACCGAAACTTCGGTACAAATATGGGTATGTCTACACAAAAATCTAGCTATTCGTACCCAAATTTCAGTCGTTTTGAAATAATGAACCCCAGTATATCCGACGGTCTGTTCATACTCGGGCCAAGGTTTGACCGACCGTCGGGTGCATCACGGTGACTTGTGGCTAACCGACTGCTGTATCCAGAGTTGGACCGACCGCATTTTTGCGGTCGTACCGACAAATCTGCCTAGCTACAAGTTCGTGACTTCTTCACGGATACATTTTTTCCGTGTACTTCTTCTTCCGTACCACCGCCATGGAAGACATGATATGTATCAATTATTGGAACATTGAGGCGAATTCCGGATTTGAAATGCATGAAATACTGTCACAAGGATATTAAAAACTTACAGAATTAAGCTTCCCGTGCAGAAATCGCCAAGTTGGTTCCATGTTCCAGACTTGGGCCAGGCTGGGCGTCCCTAGCCTGGATCTAGCTCGAATTTTGCAATGGCTCGAGCTTGGGCCCAGCTAGTGTCAAAGTTCCAAAAATTGACGACAGATGGCGTAGTACTATTCTCTTTGTTTACTTATTACTTTGGAGTTTCGAGTGTGAATCTTTACAAAGTGGCTAATTTGGTATAAATTAACATTCTTAAAGTATCTTGACAGGTAATTCGAGTCATAATTTGAGCCAAACTGAACTTATAAATTTTGTGTGAGTGATTGAGAATAGTGGCGATGGTGCTGATGATGATGGTCGATGAACAAAATACAAATCATCATTGAAATTAAATTGCGATAAAAATGCCTAAAATAAAAAGCACTCTGAGAGTTCGGAGGCATCGAGCACTCGGCAGTATCCCATATTTACGCGATGAAAGTGCAAGTAAGTACTTATATTAATTATAAATAATATTTTCACATCAAGATTACATGTGACTTCTAACCTCAAATTGAGAAAACTTTTTCATCGAATTATCGAGTGTAAATATATTGTTGATGTATGTAATGATGTTTGAAACTTTAATTTACAAAACAAGCATTATTATTATTATTATACCATTAAGCCATTTCCCTTTCGGGGTAGGCGTGACTTGCTCGGTTGGAAAATAGTATTGGGTATATGGGTGTATTGGTATAGAGTATATAGGTAAGCATGGCGGACGTAAATTGAAAAATGATTGTATATAGATGATGATGACGCAGATGATGAGGAAGAATCTGAACCCGGCGAGATAATCAATGAAATACCTCAATTTGGAAATGTGGATCAGATCATTGGAGAAAATATTTTAAATCAGAATGTTGTAAGGGAAAATGAAAATTACCATGTCACCGAAGTTGAGGTTACCACAGATTCTGGTAGTAGTTTGAGAAATGATAACTGGCTGGGAATCGATAATAAACTAGGGCCAAGCTGGGCGATCGAGCCTGGCAATATAACCTGGCCCTGGCCAGATTTGGCGTTTCATTCAAGCTTGGCCCAGGCTAGATCGCCAGGCCAGGGCCTAGTTTTGCCAAGCCTGGGCCCTGTTTGGGTCATGAACAAATTTCTACACGGGTTATCAAATAAAATGGGTATTTAAAATCATTATTAAATTTTTAATTACTTCATATCTTATTAGCTCGAAAATTTTAACAAGGTTAGAATTAGAAGTACAAAAGTGGTGGGGTTATCAACAGTTAGGAAATTTGGTCACTGCAGTAACTGACACTTAAGTTGGTACTCGGCAAGAAAAAATTTCAGAATTTTGACTCAAAGACACAAATATTTGTTAACATGATAGAAGTAAAATGATTTCAGTTTTATTTTCGTCAAAAATTGTATGAACACTGTAACAGAAACATGTGAAAAGTGGAGAAATGTCCCTCAACTTTCAATACTTCGACTTTGAAGTCCTCCACAAATGAAAAAATTGGTATCGGGAAAAAATTCACGAGCATTATTCAAGATGTGCTTTACAAGGGGCAATATAAAAAAAAAAAAAAAAAATTGATTAGCAGTTTGAACTCGAAAGTTCATTGCCTCACTACCCGATTCGGGTAGTGTTTCTAGGTGGATATTTACTACCAATGTGGGCCCACCACACCCACGACGGGCCAACAGCAACGCAGTATTTCCTGAACGGTCACCCATCCAAGTACTAACCGCGCCCAACAATGCTTAACTTCAGTGATCTTACGAGAACTGGTGTTTCCAGAGTGGTATAAATGTTAATTTATTTATTATAATCAGTGAAGCTAAAAATGTAAAAAATAACTATCTCGGCTCTAGATAGAAATTCCAAGCTTAAATATAGTTTGAAAGAAGCTTCTTGATCCAAAAACTTTTCCCCCGTATTTTGCGCCGTTTAGCTCAAAATTTGAATCATCACCTTTTTTTATAGTATTTTCGATGAATGAAGCCAAAATGACAAGTCCTATTGAAAAATTGTTTAAATACATTTTGTATGACTTTTTGAAAGCTGCAATTCCTTGTTGGAATTTTTTTCCTTGTTTCACGCTTTTGGTTCGAAATTTGAATTTTCGATTTTCTGCATAGTACTTTCGATTAATAAAACCAAAATGACAAGTCCTATTGAAAAATGGTTGAACAAAATTTTGTAGTACTTTTTCATAGCTATAATTTCTCTTTAAGACTTTTTGTCGTATCTCACGTCGTTTTGCTCAAAATTTGAATTTTGTATTTTCATTTTTTTCGAAAGTTATCGTGTTTACAGACGGACGGCTGGACAGACGGACAGACAGACGCCATCTCCAAAACTTGATTTTCGACTTCAGGGGGTCTGAAAACGTGGAGATCCGTTGAAAAACTGTGGGGTCAAATTTCGGACAATTCTAATACTTACTCAATCATAAATAATGAGAATGTAATAATTAATATAGAATTTGTAGTTCTTTTTTGGATGAAAAACCTTTGTTCTTATATTTTTTTCGTAGCTTGTTTTGTTTGTCTAAACATTTAATTTTTTTATTTGTAATGTTATTTAATTACAATTAAAACAAAAACTCCACTCCCCAGGAATATATGATGAATAACAAATTTGTACCTCTTTTTCGGCTGAACAACTTTTGTCAATTTATTTTTTCCGTAGCTTGTATCGTTTGACCAAAAATTTAATTTTTTATTAATAATGTTATTTTTTACGATTAAAACAAAAACTACGCACACTATCAAAAATTGATTTACAAAAAGTGTGTAGATGTGATTTAGGTGGACACCATTTTTGTTTACTAATTTGTTTTCATAGCTTGTGTCATTTTTCCAAATATTTCATTTTTTTTTTATTTCCAATGTTATTTTTCACGATTGAAACAAAAACTACTCTTCCTATATAAAAACAAAATAATAACAAAGTAGCTGTTTTTTGGGTCAACAACTTTTGTCCATTAATTTTTTCCGTGGCTTCTGTCGTTTGTCCAAACATTTAATTTTTAAATTGTTTTTTACGAATAAAACAAATACTACGTTCCTATCAAGAAGTGATTATTATTAGCAAATTTGTAAATCTTTTTTAGGAGCACAATTTTTGGTTGTTCATCTTTTTTCGTATCTTGCATAGTTTGACCACATAATGGAATTTTTGATTTTTCATTATTTTTTGTGCGCTCAAAATTTGAATTTTCGATTTGTCAAGAAAATTCCAAAATTTGTTCGAAAAATCTTGTAGGGCTTTGAGAAAGCAATGTTTTTCTTTTCTTGCATTTTTCGGGTGACGAACAACTGTGCACGAGCCCATCTGTGCACGTCGGTGGCCACTGGTACAACTGTGCACGTTGTTAGACACAAGAACAACTGTGCACCGGCCCATCTGCACGTCTACATTTCGACGTGCGCAGATGGTACCCTAGCGCCGGTTCAGGTGCACAGATGGGAGACTCCCAACTGTGCACATCGAAATTTAGACGTGCAGAGATGGTACCCTAGCAACGGTTCACGTGCATAATCGTATTAATTGAGACGTGCCCAGCTAGGAGTCTCCCATCTGTACACGTGCATAGTTGAGAGTATCTAATCTGTGCACGTGGACCTGTGATTTGAAAACCTGATCGTATAATTTGACAAGTGCACAGTTGTGCCAGTGGCCAACAACGTGCACAGTTGTACCAGTGACCACCGAAGTGCACAGATGGGCTCGTGCACAGTTGCTCCGTGCATAGTTGTACCCCTCCCACTTCTTTTCATATCGTTATGGAAAAAGTTGCAATAAAATGTTCAATAACAACATTTTTTTAGAGAACGCGCACTTTTTTAATTATGAAAACAAGACAATGAAAATACGTCTGCTTTAGTACCAATGCATTTTATGAATTGTAATAATATACATTTATTGAAATGATATACATGTTCAGGGTAGCTGAGAATAAAATTTAATGCAAAATAAGGAACAAATATTAAAGTAATCATGATAAATAAAATTTGTACTTCAATTTGCAATATCTGAATAAGCAATCCCAGGCCGAGGTACAAAAATAAATGTAATATACATTTGATATATTAGTTTTACAAAATGTAGAAAAGTTCGTGCACAAAAGTTGAGGAAGTACAAAGACTGAGCGCGTGCTTGAGGTTAATACACTGTCGAGCGCGAAGCGGGAGATAAATATATTGACGAGCGCGAAGCGCCAGATCCAACAGACGCTCGCCCTAGGCGTGTTCAAACTTGCGAGCCGCGCGCGATTAGAATGCGCCCGCGCGGCGGGCAGATTTTTTGAAATATTATTGTATTACAAAAAATCCACTTTCCTCACTCTGACAAGTTTGGATTATCGAAGCGAACAAAATCCTTTGATATTCTGCAGACCTTTCGCTTTCCTGCAGCGAAAACGCAACCTTAATTAATAAACTGATATAAGGGTCGATTATATTTTTCGTTAATGACAAGAAAGGTTCCGCCTCAATTTGCTCGAGGATATCAGGTTTTCAATAGGATGCCTATCTAAACGTTTCAAACATAAAAAATTGCTGGTACCTTCGAGTTCTAGCACAAATTTTTATTTTACTGGATTAGTACAGAGCTTCTCCAGTAGCTGGATAGTTTCCTAATCTTGATTTTAAGAATTTCACTCAATTATACCAGAACAGGGCTTAAAATTTTATGCATAAAAGTGTACAGTCTGTATTTTCAAGCTTCAAACAAATTAAGAAAGAAATAATGCGAAAGTAGATGACTGTATGGTCTACTTGTAGTTAATACGAAATGCAAAAAATTTTAGGTCCTGCATCAGGATCGGTCTCAATAAATATTTGGAACCCTTTTCATTTGGATATACGCACAAAATTTAGCCGTTATTATCAATTGAACAGCGATTACTGTAGAGTATACATTTTTTATAACAGTAATTACTTCCTACAGTCTTCCTTGATACATACAATTACCCTAGGGTAACTGAACCCAGATAACAATTGTGCACGCACGATGCGCGCATTGTGCGGGTTACCCCGCATGTCGTGCACGCATATGATCACACAGCTGCGACATCAATTGATGCACACATGGATCGCACGTCGTGCAGTCACAATGCGCGCGGGCAGATTGCACGCACGAAGTGCAGGTCTAATGGGAGGGTTAATAAATAATTAATTTAATTGTTTTTAAATGTAAAATAACAAGTAGAAAATGGATTTTATATCGTTTATTATTTTATTAAAGTCGTGGATCTACATATAACTCACTCATCGCAAATATTTGGTAAAGTTAAACGCAATTCGTAAAAGAATATTATAATAAAGTTTGCTTCAGTCAAAAACTTTGGCAAAATTATTAGAAAAGCTTAACGAAAAAAGAATCCACAATAACTTAAAATCCAAGAATTCAATTATGGATTATATTGCGATATATTTGATAAAACGCATAAAACTGGACACAATAAGAGACGCCGGGAGCAGAAAAAAACAATGACTTCTTCTTCTTTGCAAATGGAGGAAAAATGACACATTACGCACTAGTCAAGCGAGCGTTTAGCGATTGTATTTACTACGCGTATCGTTGATATACTGCCATCGCGCGCTTTTTGAAAATGATTATGTATTTCAATCAAGATTTCGCCCAGTAAATTTTAAACTTATATTATTATTGATATCATTTAAACGATTATATATATTTTCATATATAATGATAAAAATTATGCTTAAGTGATTCAATCAATTAACATTTTTTCAAAACTTAATGTATCTACAAATTTTTCATTTATGATTGAACCGTCGCATGGTAGAAGAGGGTATACAATTTTTTGGTCGGAGAGAAAACGGTCCCTGAAAATGATAAAATTATTATTTAACAAATATTTTTTGATATTATTCATCAAATTCAATTTCCAAGAATTAAAGTTCACAAGAATTTTCAAAAGCGGTGAAACACCATTGCGCTTGGACCAAAACATGTTAAGCCCGGTTCAATAATTAGTTTTTCAATATTTTAAATATTACGTTAATTTTTAATTTCGATCATTTTAAATTTCCGTAAATTTACGTCATCCCCGGCCATCACCGTGCCTACACGATGTGCGTCGCATAATATCAACACTGCGTGACTGCATGCGTGACAGCGAAATGCGACGCATTCTGCTCGCACTCTGGTGCCCATCACTTGAACGAGACACGTGTTGGCAAAATTAATGCATTTTTGCACGCACGACGTGCCTCGCATGACGTGCGGGTTCAATGCGTCGCACGATTGTTATCTGGGAATGTATCAAGGAAGACAACCAAACAGTAGTCGTCTTCTGTTTCGAATGTCTGTCCTGGGAAACGAACGCACAATAGCGAGTAGCGAGTATCGGAGTGTTTTAGATTTCCTTCTAATACATTTTTTTCATTCTTCTTAGATTCGCGTATTTCGAGCACTTGCTATCTACCGCAGATTATATTCGTCCAGTGGTGGCAAAAATTCGACCTATTCTGATGGACTACCCCGTACAGAGAATACGAAGGGTTCTCGCGGTATTCGTTACTAATGGGCGTTCTATTTAGCAGCCCTTCGAGGCCCTCCAGGGACGTGTCACGCGTCACTGGGTTCCGGGCGCATCTCGTTAGGTTTCCCGCCAACAGCAAAGCCAGAATGCAATGGCTACGGACGTTAAAGGGCGGTGAGGTACGGGACTATCAGAGTAGAAATAGCTTTGTCGGGATGTCTCCGACACTTTCCCCCGATACCGCGGTTGACGGGGCCCCTCGATCAACGTCAATCAGCCGTTAAACAATGACGCGCCCCTGCAAAGAGGATTTTATTGTATTGCGGAGAGAGCAAAGTTAGACGAGTCTAGCACAATGCTCTGTTCACTGAGGCCGTCGAAAAAGTCAATATTCACGTCAAATATCTTCCCCATACCATTTTTGTTAATTTTTACGTCCTTTATTGATTTCGAAACAAATCTAGTGATAAACTTAGAAAAAAGTTGTAGGTTGGAAGTTTTTCACTGAAGAAATACGAGTCTACTGCTTTGCACGAAAAAAAATCTGTCTGCCGCGGCGCGGCGGGTACATTCTCATCGCGCGACTAGGGGTCGCATTAGCTGTCGGATCTTGCGCTCGATCTTTGCTCTTCCCCTACATTCCTGCATAAAACTTTTTGAATTAAAGGTTGAACCATTGACAAATGTATTTTAGTAATATTGTAAATTTCTTTTTGTTGAAGCTCCTTCGGGTTTAACGAATAAATTCTCATCACGTTTCTCACGCTTTGCACTCGAATAAAGTATGTTCAAAACGTGAAATATTCTATATTATGTTGAACTCTATTATATAGGGTGTCCCAGACTCAAGTGTCCGGACTTATACGGCTGTATAAGAATAAAAAAAAGAAATCGCAAATTCCTTTTCCAAAAACCAATTGAAATTTTAGTTTTTGAGTTAAAAAATATTTAGGCTGGACCAATCAGGACGCGGTATAAACAGTCGTGCGTGTGTGAGCGGGAGGCCAACAAAGTGTAGTGACCGCTGTTCCCCCGTCGCTAACCCTACCTTGGCGCTTGCCTCAATGACAATACGTTGGACTCCCGCTCACGCACGCATGTCTGTTTATATCGCGCTCCTGATTGGTCCAGCCTAAATATTTTATATCTCAAAAACTAAAATTTCAACTGATTTTTGGAAAAGGAATTTTCAATTTATTTATTTTTATTTTTATACAGCTATATAAGTCCGGACACTTGAGTCTGGGACACCCTGTATATTATATGTAATATTCATTTCTGTACTCACACCAGGGACTTCTTATTCAGACATCGCAAAATAAAGTACAAATGTTAGTCTTTACTTTAATATTTATTAGCAGTAATTCATGGCTGAAATGTATTTCTTGCCCTGGAAAAAGCATTTGATAAGGTGGATCGAAGTGAGCTTTAGGAAGTCCTGAAGGAGTATGGAGTCAATGGATGGCTACTAAAAGCAATAAAAACAATATTTGGGCGTCCAAATGAAGGGGCCCTAATTATTATTATTATTATTGTCTTGTAAGATTGGTCCACTTAATTCCCGTAGAACTGCGGTTAAAATCTATTGTACTATGCCTTTTTATTTTAAAGCCACGGTGAAACAGAGGTCTATACACGGGTCCTCTTTGCTAAAGTATCATTTAATTCCTTTAGCATGAACCGTCAGACGACTCCACTTCACTGGGTACGGGCCTGTGAAAATTTTTCTTTACTGAGGTGGGCTTACAATCACTGTATGAATTTTATAACAACCAGTAATAACCCGCGGCTGCATCCTACATTATTAGAAGTACTTACATTTGCCTGGACGTTTGGCCAGGGGAGGGGGAAAACTGCAGCAAACCAACTCCCGAGTTAGCCGGTTTTTCGACAGTCGTGTTTGAAAGCAGATATTCGACCCTACCCATCGAATTCACACAATCAGGAAAGTGTGAAGAAAAATAGTTTATAAGAAATGTCTGCTGAAGAGTGTCGGCGGAGTGAGAGACGCCTGAAACGAAAAACCTTAGATACGAAAGGGCTCGCCTGGAGAGCTTTACTTATTGAATGTGATTAGACTAAAAAATATGGATCTTACTATGTGATTATCAGTAAGTTTGCGTATTTTTGTGTGATCTATGACACATCATGACTTTGTGAAACTCTTCGCATGAGGTGAATGTAAGCAATATAGGAGTTCCAGATTGATCTAAAAATCTGTACCATTTCCCCCTTATACCTCCTACTACACTTCCCTTACTCTCTTTTCTCAAATGAACTTCTTGACCCCCAGCAGTATAACGAGGCTATAGAAATTAGTGAGTTACGCTTACCCCGAAAAGGATTTGGCTTAATAGTGTGATGATAATTTTAAAAGATCACCTCTTTATGTAGAAAACTGTTATAGTTACACAATTGTTTCGTAATATGTTTATAGCAATCATTATTGAAAAGTTTGGCCTAGAGATTAAAACAAAAATTGAATAATTGCTGAGAAAATTGTTTAACACCATGGAATTTCTTGACGTATGGTAATAAGTCGTTACTATATAGCGATCTAGCAGTCATTATGACAAACTTTAGATGAAAAAGACAATGTTTTCAACAGTTAAGCACTATAGTTAAGAATTTGTTTATAATTATTACGTTAAAAGATAATAGAATTATTTATGTTTTATAAGTGCAGATTTAATCATGCTGATCAATGGTGAATTTATTTCAGCAATTTTTAAAGATGAAAAATCATATTGTTAAAAATGCTAACTTTATCACTTTACTTGTTTGAATATTATTGCACTGAAAGGCAATGAGAAATTCCAAGCTAGCGAAGAGTTTAAGCAATTAATACTGGACGTTTAAAACAAACATCGAAATTCGTCAAGAAATAGAACCTGTAGATGATAATGAATATTGATTTCTGAGGTTTGACCACTGTGTAAAAACCGTTTTTCCTGACACAGGGGGTCTCAAAACGTTAAAAATTGATGGAAACTGGATAGGTTCAAATTAACATGAATCTAATACCTTCTATCATATATGATGAGAATGTAAAAATATCTTGCATCAATTACTACTCTTTCTATTATCTCACGTATTTTTGAATCCTTATTGTCAATTATAAATGGCAAACTTCTGTTGTAATTGCAGAAAAAGTTCTTTGCTGAGACGTCATGAAAGGACCGTAATTCAAAAGTTTTGTTAGGCTATGCACATGCACACGTCATGTATATAAAAATTGTCAGTCATCTCGAACCCTCATCACTCTGCTCCCTTATGAACAGAGCGACAGATCACCCCTTGGTCAATTTCCTGATTCTCGAAAATTCACATTCGACAACCCGTAACAAGGCGTGTCGGGAGCAAGTGAAAATTCTTTGTGGCACTTTATGCTGTAGTTTCCTAATCGCCTGCCATCTTTGTCCTCGTCAGATATCCATAAGGATAATTCTTCAAACTTCACCCAAAGATCTGAACATCTCAAAATCCTTTTAATTTATTCTCGAGTATCCATGTGCATTGGAAATTATTATTATGATGATTTTATATTTAATTATTACTTAAATCTCGAGTATCTCCCAGCCTCGAAACATATTCTCAATCGTATTTTCAAATCTAATGAAGCTGGGGTCAAGCGACGCAGGATTTAACATGTTTAACCGCTTATCCACTTTCATTTATTTAACGTTTTTCATTGGTATCATCAATATATGATGAAGTAGCAGATATCATCCAGGTATATAATTCAGGTATAACTCAATTCTACTATTCTACATTATGCTCAAATACGGTTTGCATTTATTTGCAACAAAACTATTACCTTAAATGGTACGCGCTTTTCATTGTACATCCCGAAAAAGAGAAGTCAGTGTCGACTTTTTGCTGATCGCTCACATTTTTTATCTATGTGAAGCTATTTAGTGATCCCGAAAAAAGGCGAGTCTGCGTTTTCGATAAAAGTAAAAATGTGCTCCCTACAGTCATCGTTGGTTTTTGAATAGCACCAAAGGAACAATAGCAGTTGAATAACCAAATGTGTTTTCAGCATCAGAGTGGTTTCGAAACTTCCTCAAAATAGCTTTATGTAGAAAGAAAAAAGGCATGTACAGAATTGAAGTACGCTATTCCAACTTGTGCAATTATTATTGAAAAGTTAATTGTATTTGGTTGAGTGTATATGAGGGATTGCCAAAAATTTGGCCATTTTTAAGCAACGAGATTTCTGAAAATAAACAAATTTTCAAACCGCCTATAATATTTTTTTTTTAATTTAGGGTAACCCAAGAGGGTATGAAAACATGCAACTAAGACATTAAGGAATGTATTTGTGATGAATATGAATTTTACACGTTGCTAACGGTCGTGTGACAGGATATGCAACTATGATAAAGACAAAACATTAAAAAATCTTTTAAGAATATATGTAGAACATAGACAAATATTTTAAATCTTCGGAAAAATTACTATTTTCACGATTTTTGTTTAATTCGACTTTGGGATTTCCAAATATCTTCTCATTTTATAATATAATGAATTAATATGGAGCGTTATACAGAACATTTTGTACAAAATATCACGCAAAAATAATGATCATTATTAACTGTTATTCAGAATCAATGTTGATAAATCGATTTTTAACTGTACTAAAATCTTCGTAAGTATGAGATTAACAATTTTAGCCCACACTTTAAAAATTTTGAATAATTTGTTTCGAGTTTTATCCTAAAATAACAATGCAGAATATCCTGACAAAAAACTTCTGGGATAGACTTTGAAGTGATTTTTAAAATCCTCAACTCTAAAATGTTGAACCCTACTCTTAACTTTTGTCTTCCCCAAATCAATATAAGTGATATGTTTGAATCTCAAACATTTAAAAAATGGTGTTAATATTATTTAACAATTTTTCATATTAGATTAATAGATTTGTAAGTTGGGACAGGTCCGTGAAAGGACATTTTGTACTTTTTTATATATAATTTCTACAAGATGACGTCTCAAATTTTGAAACTTTTCTAAATTGTGCAATCTGCTTTGATATAAGTACTTTCCTGAGATCATTTTAGAACAAATTAATTATTCTGAGGAGAAGTGAGAAATGACTAGGACTTAAAGTTGTCAACTTTTTCGTAATCACCCATGTACGCAATTATTATTCTTGAATTTATTTAAATCTGTGCTTCACGTTGTTTGAGGAAATATTTGCAAATATCATGCGTAGCAATTAAACAAATCAGCGCGTCCAAATTACAAGGCTTAATCTTATGTTTTCAGATATAAATCAACTAATCTTGCAGAGGGTACTAATCTGACCATACAATTTATTCGGCAATTTGGAAGCTATACGGAGTTTGACATCTTTCTAACAAAAGGATGTGCACCGTCGATATTATTGAAAGTATATACTTAAACTCGATTACCAGGTGCAGTTCCACTTGGTAGACGTTTTCTGCAGTTTTCTCTTCTCCGACAAAATTATCAGACGAATAATAAAAAACGGTTGCTGCCACTTCGGATGACTTAAGTAGGACTGTTTCATTCGTTGGTACATGTAAAGAGAAAAATGAAGAAAAGTATTATAAGGTTTTTGAAAATACTTGTGTTTCATAGATATAGCAGAACAACACGCCTATTTACATTTAAGATAAAATGCGATCACATACTCATGTAGAGAATAATTACTTTTTTATGTAATTCAACCAATTTGACAGTATGCTTTGAGTTAGGGGAATGATTCTTCTGGAAGTGAAAAGTTAGAATTAAGGAGATGTCAACAAATACTACTTCCTTACATTTAATGCTAATCATACTAAATGGTGTGAGTTATCTAGATCTTTTCTTATCTAGTTATCTTGTAGCTCGATGCTACTATCGCCCCGCTATGCCGAATGAATTTAGACAAATAGTTTTAGGCTTTCTCGAGTAACAGCGGGCTTTAATCAAGGATAACAACTGGAACGGCGTAATCAGCGATGATCGCAAGGCGCAACGAGCACAACTATTAATATCCATTTAGAAGTTGGGAGCTACTGTCTTTCTCGTCTCTCTTCCTCTCTTTGTCGCAATATTCCCGTTCACATTTTCATTCCATCTCTTTCTAGGACTGCCAAATCGAAACGGGGCGAGGGAACCAAGAACGATGAGACACGGACGAGGGTACTGATCTGGATGCAAACAGGGGAAACTAACAAACTCTAGATAGCGAGATACCAACTGAAAGGGGTAGGCATAGCAAATCGATCCGAAAATACCAAACAGGAAATTGCTGCGTCGGCGACGCGTGCCTTGGAGGCCGCAACGCGCGATGGCGCCTCGAAACCTGGGGCACTATTGCAAATGTCATATAAGTGCCAACTGGAGATCCGACATTTGGCGTTATATTATTTGTTGCTACAGGGCTGCTTTTACTAAATACGATATTTAGTTTGTTGAAATTCTAGAGGCTGCTATTAATATACCTTATCTTCACAGTAAAAACTAGGCATTCATTTTTATCTGGGATCCTTTTTTTGGCGTTCTAATATGATCTCACAAATAGTCTATTTTAGTACCAGTTTCTGTCTTGTTTAGTTTGCTAACTTCAGATTGATAAATTATCCGAGAAAGCGAAGTGAACTAAATTGGTTCAAAGGGTGCATTGTTTCAATTGTCTCAAACTTCAATCTTACAAAAAACAAAAAATAGATGAAAAGACCAGGGATCGGAACATTTCAGATTAGACCAGTCCGGGTGCGGACTGGACACTTATAATTCTTAAGGGTGCGGAATAGAGAGCATGAATGTGGGGACAGAATTAAAAAATTCCAAAATTTGACTCCAATTTTGATACTTATTAAATTAGTATATTTCCGTGAAATTCAGTACGAGGGTGGTCTTCGGGGCACAGAACACGAATTCGGGGTCAAAATTCAAAAATTCAAAAAGTTCAATAAAATTTTGAAGATTTTATAAAATTGGTCACTTTTCATGAAAGTCATAACAAGGGGGAAATTCTAAAATTTGAGCTAAAATTTGGAAAATTGGACTAAATCTGTAGATTTCCATTAAAGTCAAAAAGGAGGGGGCTTTCGAGTCTCAAAATACGAATTTGGGTTCAAAATTAAAAAAGCGACATAAATTTTAAAAATTAGTGGATTTTTATGAAAGTCAATACAAGGGGGATTTTCAAGTCACACAACACAAACTTGAGGTAAAAATCTAAAAGTTTTAAAAGGAAACCTAAATTTTGAAATATTTACTAAATTAGTGAGTTTCTATGAAAGTCAGTAAGAAAAGGTTTTCTGAGTCACAGCATACAAATTTGGGGCAAAAATTCAAAAATTCCAAAAGTGGACTTAAATCTAGGAAATATATGAGTCCGTATGAATGGATTTATACCATTTCCGGGGCAAGTTTAATCGGATTTAACACTTTTTTGATGATGGAACATCAATTCTCAACTTTTTTTACACCTCGTGAATAATGTGTGTCGAAATTAAAATTAAAAAAACAGAAAAATTATTTCTGTTTGGGAGAAAATGTAGGTTTTTGTAAAAATTTCTGTTTTTGTTCCTACTTTTTTTTAGACGAAATTCGAAAAACCGAAAGTGCCAATGTTTTTTATAAACATTATCCTACATTGTTATGCAAAAAAAATATGAAAAATTGAAAAATAAAAATTCGTAACAATTAGTGTTGAACCGTCACACTCAGACGTTTCGAACTTCAGCCCTATGGGTTACCTTGGTTTCTAAACTTGACAGTTTAGAATTAGTTTATCAGATTTAGTTATTGACAGATGATTCTCATTTCGAGCCTATTTCAATCCACATATCGACCTTATTTTATTAGATTGGCGGATCAAACTGAAATGCAATTGTTTTGTTGCTTGAACTGTTTTAATGCCGAATTACGTTCTAAATCGAATCATAGTTTTTACAGTCTATACCATTAAACCATTTCCCTTTCAGGGTAGGCGTGACACTACCCGATTCGGGTAGTGTTTCTAGGTTTTTCTTGTAGTTATAAATAACTACAAGTGTGGGCTCACCACACCCACGATGTGCCAACAGCACTCATGTCAGTATTCTTGAATGGTCACCCATCCAAGTACTAACCGCGTCCAACGCTGCTTAACTTCAGTGATCTGACGAGAACTGGGTTTTTCAGCGTGGTATGGCCGTTGGCCGTTCACTGTAAATTGCGCGAATAAAAATAATAGTGACGTTACCACAGATGAAGATGCTAAACATGTTTTCCTCAAATTTAATAATACATACATTGACGTTTCTCATGGTTTTTACATTCTCATCTTAAGGAGAAGGTATCGGTGTTATGTAAAATTGACTTAGTGGGTTTTCATCAAATCTCCACCTCTTGAGACCCCCTGAGTCAGAAAAAAATATTTTTACGAAGGTGGCTGTATGTATGTATGTCACTTTCGAAAGACTAATAAGATTTTTAAGGTTCTTAAGGCATATCAATAAAGAACGAGTTCGTTAGCCAGCTATTTCGGATGAAAATTCCAAAAGTTAGAGCTTTCAAAGTTTTTGAGACTGTTTTTTTTAAAGATAAATGCGCTACAATTATTCTACCCACATCCATCTGGAATTAAACACTTTACGGGTTACACAGTGTTTAGACTTTAGAGGTATAAAAATTTCTATTTTCGAGGCTGGTGTTGCAAAAATAGAGTTTTTTTAGACAGTGTGTATATTATTATTATTATTATTATTATTAATAATAAAGTGTTCATATATGAATAATCTAATATGAAAAAATTATAATGTATCAAACAATTTAAGTTTTACTAACAGACGTGAGGCTAGTTCTGGCTCCATATACTTGAAAGGTATGGGCTACCGCTTCTTCAGTGGCTAGTAACGAGAGTCGGTTCAATTTATCCTCTTAACGATTAGATGACAAGAAACGATTTATATTCCGACGCGTAAATATAAACTCGTGCCATCGAGGCGATGACGGAACGTGGCATGCTTCCTTCTCGTGACTTCCGCTTTAAACCGGGGGTGGGCGAACCGGCGCAATTAGCCGGTAACAGGGCCAATAAAAGTATCGTTAATCCTCGCGAGGAACCGCCACTGCGACAATTGCGACAGGAAGCGATAAACCTCGAGCAATTCTCTCTTACTCCAAGGTCTCCCAGAATCTTTTGCGTTCCATCCTTGTGCCGTATGGGTTTAATGCACGTTTTTTGCCGACTCGTAACGATCTTCCCATCGACCAGTGGAATCGGTGCTTGTAAATCAAATTTTCCGCTTCGTAAGTAACAAGTGACTTTTTATCGTTCAAGAGGAGAAAAAAATTGCCGCTCTACTTACGTAAGGAGCTTATCCTGCTTTAGTTCTTTTCCTTTCTAAATTGGTATAAAATTTGAGAACTAGTAATCATCTATATCTTTATTTTTTTCTGAATTATTTACTTTATATTAGTAATGGGTAATTTTTGGTAATTGTTCTATTAGTAATTAGTTACCCTACTTTGCGTAGGGTAATAATTAGTTGATTTCTTTAAACCTAAAACCTACCTATGTTATTTTGTTTAGCAAAAGTCATTAAATGAGTCGCAGTTAAACTTGTAATTCAAAAAAATTAGGCTTACGTGCAAAAATAGTGACAATAGAAAGGATTTTATTTTCGAACTCGGACGATAGATCAATTAACCTCGGTAATTTGTTCCATTACCCTACCAAAAATATAAATAAGCTGCACAGAAAAACCGAAGAATAAAATTTGTTGCAGGAAATTTTTTAGAGCGATAAAGTTTTGTTCAGCCAACTTCGCGTCTTCCAAAATACATGTTTTTATCATGGAAAAACAAAAGAAGGTTTATCCTATGAAGTTAATTTTTGTTGCAAAGAATCTTTCGTCGGAATTCGATGTAAAGTTTATCTTCTGTTTTTTCTGTGTGTATTTGCCATATTTCAATTATTGCATTTTGTATTCTTTTTGTTTAAGATACACTTATTATATTATAAATATACTCGTCAGTTTTAACACACAATCGTATAGTTAAATCAACGGAACCATTTCTATCATTGTGCATTAGGGTGGTCCAAAAAATTGGCTTATGATTAGAGGGCGACCACCCTCGTTAAGGCCCGAAAAATACCATAAGATTAACATGAGGAAATTGTTCTATTCCGAAAAAATGAGATTCATGTTTCTGGGATAAAACTTAGCTTGCGGTAGATTATTAAAATTTCTTGGGGATATGCAAAGAATAATTTCCGCTAATTTACATGGGATTTTGACGCCACCCTCCTCATCAAGCCAAAAATGCCCCAAAAAACTGAAATTGACAATTTTGCGCAAAATTGATACATATGAGCTCTGTTTTTCTATTTTTTGTCATAAATTATTTTTATTCGACAAGTAGAATGATTTAAACAATTTATTAAAGATTTATTTACATTTTTATGGAAATGTGATAAAAAATCGGATTTTTTATTGAATTAAGTGTGTCGTTTATCGTTAAATACTTAAATACTTAAAAACTTGAATTCTTGAATTAATTAATATTCGTTCAAGCAATTTTTTTATATTGATCATGAAAAATTGAAAAAACATACTTTCAGCTTCCAGATGATTAATACTTATCAGTCTGCAGGCGTGATTTAGAGAAAAAAATTATAGAAATAATTTGAGAACGGCAAAATTGAACACATTTTTGATAGAATCAAGTCTTACTGAAAAAAAAACTTTTCATGACCAATCTGAAAAAGTTGTTTAAACAAACATTCTTTATTCAAATAATTTGTATAACATTTCAATATTTAACAATAAGCGACATACTTAACCTTAAAAAAATCAGATTTTTTAATCGAATTTCTATCAAAATGTACAATCAATCTATCAGGAATTGTTTAAACAATTGGTGAAGTCATGCAACAAATACCAGTCCCCCCATCGATAACTAATTGTCCGAATAAACTGAAAAAGATATCTTTCAATGAGTTAGTAAGAAAACAACATTATTTAAAGAAAAAGAAATTGTTTAAATAGTTGAAAATGAGTTACAAAATGCTTAAAAGCATTTCACCTGTCGAATGAAAATCATTTATGGCAAAAAAGGGAAAACCAGAGCATGCGTCAACTCTGCGCAAAATGGTCAATTTCAGTTTTTTTGGACTAAATATATATATATATATATATATATATATATATATATATATATATATAATAACTAAATAATAAATACTTACAGATATAAGAACTTATGTCAATAGTTGTAAATAGTAAGGGTAAAATAATATAAAATATGTAAGTGGTAATAAGAGAGAAAAACAGAAAATAAAGTTTACATCGATTTCAGTTGAAAGATTCGCTGCAACATAAATCAACCTTATCGGATAAACTTTACACGAACCTGAGATAATTTTGTGTTGTCAAACTGTCTCGGAATAATTTTTCAGTGAAAAAGTGTCGTTTTCTATGTGTAGTTGACAGCAGTGCGAAGAGCATGAAAGTATGAATGAAATTGGTCTGGAAATCAGGACACCAGATTTAAAAAAACATTTCACTTATTACATTTTCATTTTAAAAATAATCGCACTTATCGCCGACGAATGAAAATATATTTCTCGTGACTGAGAATAAAGCAATTGACACCAGTCGAGAAGTCGCCATATATTCAGTATGATCTTAACCATAGTTAACAAGTTGTGAGGTAGTATTTCCGTCGTGACATTTTATTTCTGAAACCATTTTCTAAATTAAAATTTGAAAAATACTTTCACAGTCGGATTGATTTTTAATTATTAATATTTAACCTTATTTTTATGCTGAAATAAATTAAAGATGCAACTTATTCATAATATTAGAAAGCTTGTTAATGCTTCAACCTCAAAATTATTTCGATTCTTGTTTTTCTTTTTGTTCGAAAACAAACGATGGTTGTTGTTTTGTGTGATGTTCTTTATTTTCATTCACGAAAAATACGTTTTAATTCATACCCGATAAGCCTTATTATTTTTTAAATAATAATTAAGTAAACGAAAAGTTGCTTTAAATCTGGTGTCCTGATTTATAGCTCGAATTCACTCATACTTTGCCGTTTTCCCATTGCTGCTAAGGATGTAGTAGACGACAGCTTTTATTCCATCGTAGGATAAACTTTCGCCAAATAGTATATAAACCGCGATATGGTTTATTCGTGATTTAAACTTTTGAAGCTAAACAACTTTAGTTTCAAGGTCTCAAAAATTAAACTATTTCAGAATTGCGCATTCAAAACTATAATTTTAAATTAAAATTATAGAAATTTTGAAGATGATAATAATAATTATTGAGTATCATATCCTATAGTATCAAATGACATTGAAAGTGATTGGATAGATTTTATTATCCAGTCATAATTGAAGAAATTTAAATATTGTAATGGTTCAAAATTTAATCATTTCAAAAACGTTCAAAGATATATGATTTCTTATTGAAAGCTTCAAATATAGGCCTAGTAAACCGTTAAAAATTGAACAATCCCAAACATCGTTTAAAATTGAAATATTCTTAAATTAGGATCATGAAAATAAATCGTTAAAAATTAATAATTTTCAAAATGTGCATCACGCTTTTTAAAATTCATCATTTCAATCTAAAGTGCAAAGGTAATAACTTGAAGATCAGTTATCTAGCATTTTCATGCATGCGGAACAACTTCATGAAACTTCAAGTCAAAGATGATCTCAAAACTGATGTATGCTATAATGAACTGCCAAATTGACAGTTGGACAATGTGAATGAACTTGAAGATTATTATAAATAGTCTTTTGCAATCTTTCACATACTAATGTTTTTGACAATTTTTCTCCATTTTCCAGAGAATAAGAAAAAAGTGAAGAAGAGTAAAAAATCCCGGGGAGGGGGGTGATCACCGGTTTCGCCTGTAGATCCGCGCTTGTTTTTACTAGCCAAAAACAGCTTGGCGGACTAGGCAAAGTATGCAGGTGCATTGTTAAAGACTCTTAAACCCGTAAAAGGGAGAGAGTTCAAACAAAGTAAAGAAGACTTAGATTGGACAACTTTGATTTTTTGATATCGAAAATTCTGAAAATAATGATAAATTTCATTTTTCTCGTTATTTATAAGCCAATATAATTTTTTTTTGATACGAGTGAACGGTAAAAGTTGTACAGATTGATAATATAAGTGCCTACAATCGGCGAGAAAATTGCAGGTATTTGAAAGCCTAAAGTGTTCTACGTAAATACGATCAAAGACATTAATGTAAAAAAAATTGTGCTTTGCAGACTGAAAACTGTAAAAAAAAGTAAGGAAATTCGGGCACATTTAAGAACAGCCAAGTTTAGAGTATTATTTTTTATACAAGGGGCAATGGGAAAATTTAAAAAAATTCATGAATATCAAAAATAGATTTATGAAAAAAGTGACCTTAACAAATTTGAAAAATAATAAAAAATGTTGCTAAAAATTACAAAAAAGTGCAACTATAGTATCTTCAGTTCTAATGAAGATATTAAAGCAATTCAAACTCTAAACTGTAACGGATAGGATTTGTAATTATTTACGATCTCCCAGAAGGATGTGATTGTTTTTTTTCGTGAGAATCGCGATATTTATTCTGGAGATTGTAAATAATTACAAAGCCTTTGCGTTACAGTTTGCAGTTTGAATCGCTTTAATATCTTCATTAGAACTGAAGATAGTACAGTGTTGTAATTTTAAGCAACAATTTTTATTCTTTTTCAAATTTGTTAACTGAAATTTGTTAATGTATTCTAGATATTCATGATTTTTTTTTCAAATTTTTCCCATTGCCTCTTGTATAAAAAATAATACTCTACACTTGGCTGTTCTTACATGTGCCCGATTTCCTCACTTTTTTCACAGTTTTCAGTCTGCAAAGCACAATTTTTTTACATTAATGTATTTAAGCGTATTTACGTAGAACACTTTAAGCTTTCAAATGACTATTTACTTATATTACGCTAGAATTTTTTTTGGGCTTTGTTGTTAATCTTTAAAGCCAGGTCCCTAAAATCGCCGCATAAAAACTTATATTATCATATTAGCATACAATTTTCACTACACTGAAAGAAACTTATTTGAATCAAAGGAAATTTCTTTGATTCAAAGAAATGGTAGAGCTGAATATGGCCGAAGAAATATTTCTTCAGATTAAAGAAATTTTTTGTTTGGATCTAAGAAACGCAATGCTTAAGGCATATAAATACTTATTTGACACTGTAAAATATTCGTTGAGTGAAATATATTTGTTATTGACTGTAATAAATAAGTATTTGCTATGATAGGTGAGTTCCGTAATGTAAAGAAGTATGGTGTAAGTTGAAGAGAATAATTACTACATACAAATAAATGTAACTCGGACTGAGTAAAAGTTTTTTTTGAACCAAATATATGATTATTTGATTCAAATAAGCGAATTTTTTGGTAAAATAAACATTTCTTTGCAACGAAGAAATTTTTTTCAACGGAAATAAATATCTATTTGTTTCTAAGATGCGGCATATTGTTAAGGCGTAACAGAGCTGATAAAATATTATTTGATTCAAAGAACAATTTATTCGAACAGAAAGTTTTCCTGTTGTTCAAAAATTTTGAATAGTTGAAGTACAAAAATTAAGCCGACCCATTTATTGAAAAAAAATATTCAATGCAATTATAACGATTATAATTTATAATAATATATTTATTTTCATTTTCACGAAGTAGCAAAAAGAATTTCAAGCATGACCAACTGACCAATGCTTACGAAGACTGATAAACACCAATCGCCACATATTTCAGATTATATCTACGGTGAAAATGTATGGCTTACTTAAAGACTGGAGAATCCACTTCTATTGTGAGACAATAAACTCTGCGCACCGGGCGGCATATGTCTGAACTACTCGGTACAAATAAAGAATATTACCAAAATATTTTTTTGAACGAATGGTGTACGAAGTTATTTCAAAAATATATTTCTTCACTTGAAGGAAATGTTTATTGGACATAAATCGCTTCACTCTATTTATTGAAAGAAAATAAATTATTACTTAAGTGAACAAATTACTTTATTCGATTAATGACACGCTCTATTAGAACAACAATATCATTTCCCTTATATGAAAGAAATATCGCTTTCACTTAATTAATATTGCTTTCATTTATGTCAATATTTCTTTGATTCAAAGAACCTAAAATATTTGTTTCACGCAACGATGAGTTACTTATTTCAAATAAAATATTTTTTATTTCAAAGCCTCAAATATATTGAACTAAACAAATATTTCTTTGGTTGCGAAAGCAAGATTCAAGGAAACTAGGTTCTTAGTTTTAGAGATATAAATTCCTTGAGTTAATTATCTCATATTCTGAAGCCAAGAAATATTTCTTTACTTCAAAGAAATGGCGCCCAAAGAAATGATTTATTTGAATCAACGCATGAGTTTGTTGCTTTTAACCAATATTCAGTACAATTAAGTAAACGGGTTTTTTGGCTCAAATGAATACAATCAAAGAAATGCATTTCTTTGGATCCAAAAATTTTTTTTCTTAGTGTACAAACCTGGATCAGAAAAAAGTTATTGGCTTGAAAATAATGAGAAAAATGCAATTTTTCGTTATTTTTACCATATTTCGGTATTTTGACTTAATCGGGAAGTCATTTTGGCACTTTTCACTTTTGTTTCGATACGACCTTGTAAACTGAAACAAATTATTGAATCCAAGGAAATGCGTTTCTTTGGTTTCTTTTGTTTGAATTAAAGATTTGTTTACTTCAGTTGAGTGAATGTTGTTTAGAGGCAAAAAAGCCATGCCTCTACTCAAAGAAATACTTTCTTTGGTGACATTTCTTTAATACAAAGTATTATTTCTTTGCAATAAATATCACAATTATTAAGTCAAAGAAATTATTTTCTTGGAGCTGAAAATCTATTTTCTTTGAATTTATATATGCCTTATCTTCGGTACAAGTAAACATGTAAAGTGTAAACACTTCCAAAATTGAAAATTGCCAAGCACCCAACAACCTTGTCACCGGAAATGATAAAGTAATGATTCATTTCCACCTAAAAGAATAGTCTTCGTTGAAACTCTTGCCACCCTTTCGTGTTTCGCAAACATTATTGAACCACAATTCTTTATCACCTTACAAGATAAACTGTCTCAAGAACAGGTGCTTAGTCAAGTAGCTATCAAGAGTGTTGGCATGTCGTAATCTAATCTACCAACTCTGAACACAGAAGCGGAAGTGTAGCTCCTGAACGGATGTAAAAGTTTCTTAACCCCTTAACATGTGAATCTGTAACACGTTAAAGTAAACACAGCTTGAGGCAACGATGATACCATCCTTGAAAGGCTAGTGAGTCGATTAATCAAAATGTGGTCTAATCGATGGTATTTTACTGGTTTTAATGCATTTAACAGGTTCAACTTTTGACAAGCATACATAGTGAAAGATGGGAGGCTAGAAAAGAAAGGCGAACAGCGCAGCTTCTTCGATTCTCTCCCTTGAAGAAAAACAGACCACCGCCAGATGCCGCCCGCTAAATTGGCACTCAAAGCGTCCCAGTGCTAGAGCTCCGGGAAACGGAAGCAGCCGAATTGAGGACAAATTTAATTTGGCGGGTGCAAAGGAAGTCAGGAAAAGAAGTAAGTACACTTAGGCCTTTGTAAATGCGCACTTGTTCAACCACTTAACTGCCACCTGTGAGCTGTGAGGGTTGTTGGAACAACTTTTGAAGTTTTGCTAATGAGGGGACTACGTGATAAAGGGAAATTCGTGCTGTATTTTGTAAAGTTGGAAAGCAATTCTTGATTCAGGTTAAGACAATCGAATAAATACAGAGAAGAATTTCATTCTTGTTTATAGGTTTGAGCTATTATCGACCCAGTATAGTATAAAAATAGCTGTAATATTAAGGCCGTGTCTACGGGTACCGAAAATTCGGTACGAATAGCTCCCAGATACTACTTTGGCTATTTGTACCGAAATTTCGGGGAGAAACTTCCGAAAAGCGGATACCTACGATTAACATAAAACTCCGTATACCCATGTATTTTGACCCGCTGATTATGAAAATGATAGTGAAAATAGGTGCAAATTTTATTTTCAAGGTCAAAACGGCAAAGAACTATAAACATGTCACGTTTTTCCATTTATTTCAGTACATAATAAAAATTTTCAAAAAAGCTTACAATAAACGTTGTGGATCCTTTGAAAATACACATTTTATGTGGAATCTATTTTTAGTCTACGACTGATGGTTTTCGAGAGAAAAAAAACGATAAATACAAAAAATCACAGAAATATCGCACCATGTGTAGCGGTGTGACGTAAATTGTATGAAAAATTCCTGGAAGGTGAATTCGTTTGCGCATAGAATGGACAGGAGAAGCGAAACTTTTAAAAGCGGACATTGATGGGAAGGAGACAGCCAATATTTCGGAAATAGTGTACAATGTGTAGCGGTATGACTTAAATTATATAAAAAATTCCTGAAAGGCTGGTCACTGGGGTGCCTTGCCTCCCCCCATAAGACGTTGTAAAGGGGTAGTGGTTTGACCAACATTATTTCTGTGACCAGTCACAGAGGTGCCTTCCCGCCCCCCACGAGACGTTGGAAAGGGGTAGGGGTTTGACCAACATTATTTCTGTAACCAGTCACCGGGGTGCCTTCCCGCCCCCACAAGACGTTGGAAAGGGGTAGGGATTTGACCAACACTATTTCTGTAACCAGTCACAGGAGTGCCTCCCCCCCCCATAAGACGTTGGAAAGGGGTAGGGATGTCATGTAAAATATTGGTTTTTCAGAAAAACTGTATAGGCGGAAATTTACCACCGGCGCGGTACCGCGCCAGTACCGCCGGTCGGAGTGCGGTATTGGCGCGGTACTGGTGGAATACTGGCATGACTACTGGCTTTATACCGGCAAAACCCCTAATGATAACAATTTTCTGTACTGACTTGCAGTATTTGGCCAGTACTGGGCTAGTACTTACAGTTGGTACTGGTTCAGTACCCTCTATTAGTGCTGACCTAGTACTGACTGAACCAATAATGCAAACAAGTCAAGGTACTGACCTGCAGTATTGGGCCAGCACTGAAGTTCATTACTGGGCCAGTACTGCAGATTATTACTGGACAGGTACTGGTCAGGCTCCAAGTGATAACGAAGGCATGTACTGACTTGCAATACTGGGCCAGTGCATACCGTTGGTACTGGCGTGGTACTGGTGAAACCCCTAATGATAACTAAGTTCTGTACTGACTCACAATACTGGGCCAGTACATACCGTTGTTCCTGGCGCGGTACTGGTAAAAGGCCTAATGATAATTAAGTTCTGTACTGATCTGCAGTATTGGGGCAGTACATACTGAGGGTACTGGCGAGATACTGATAAAATTGAAATTTCATTCAAACATTTTGTTCAGTTTTAGCACCCACTACTGCTATACTCTAACGATATGACAAAAAGGTATTTAAAAAATAAATATTAATTGATTGCGAGTATTTTGACTTTGAATATTAATGATCCTGTGTAGAGTGAATACATATATTTCATTTCTAAATATTATATTACAAATAAAATTTCTAACGCTACGGGGTATCGAACCTACATCTATACCTAAATCTATCGCCTAGCAGTCGGGAGTCTTAACCATTGCGCTAAACCTACGAGTTGAAACTTGATGAAAAAGCCATCCTCATAAGCTACAGCTCAAAAAAGTAAAAACACCAAATTTTAAACTCTTTTTTTCTAATTAAATATTGATTATTATACGACGATATGTAAATGTAAAATATACGAACTGTTAACAGGAATATCAATAAAATCATTTTTAAATAAATAATTTAAATCGATTACAATTTTTCTTCGTGTAATATTTCGTTTTTTGGCGTTTTAGACTACTTTACAACTTTCTACAATGACAGGAAATGTGATTTTTTTATGAACATTTAAAATTTTTAACGACGGAACTTAGAAATTTGATCGTGAACTTTGACAATTTTTTAATAACAAAATTTTTTTAACTCTCGTGTAAGGTTTGGTTTTTAGGTGTTTTATGGCCATTTTGCAAGACGGCGGACAAATCGTGTCCCAGAGCCATTATTCTATGTATATTGCTTGAATTAAGAAAATGATTGTTGACCGCTATTGTACTCGTGATACTTTATTAAGCCTCACACGTTTTTTAATCGCTGTTCAGAATATTTTCGATTTATTTCATGAAGTATGGCCCGATCGTCAGTCCTGTCACGTGTCCCAAGGGGTGAAAAGTGAACTTCATGCATACATATTTACTATAACCACTGAACTTTTCAATCTTTTTAATATGCCAATAATATGCTACAGTATCCCTCTCCCAAATTTTACAAAAAAGAAGGATTTCTTTATTTTTTCTTTATTTTAATTAGACTCAGAAGTCTTGTCCGCAGGAAATTGAATCGGGCGAGCAATCAGTTTGAAATACCGCCTAGCGGTTGTAAAATAGGCCGTAAGAGTGCTCTGCTGCATCACCTTGCTTTAGTGAGGCTCGAGTTACCCTGAAGGAAAGTCATCGGTGAGTGAATTATTTTATTTTTGCGATAAACTAAGTGATAATGAGTGCGAAATCGATGCGTACCTTTATTCCCCGTCAGTCCTGTCACTTGCTGTTTCCACTAGTAACTAATAAAAATGATTATAAAGTGATGGGTAGACAATACGTCCTTGCTGCATGAATACGACCTGGGTCTCAGAAGGGGTTCAAACTATTAAGATGGCTGCCTACTTTGCAGTGAAAGGCGAAAACGTCAGTCCTGTCACAGTCAGTCCTGTCACGTGACAGGGTCTGATTTTGGGTATCAGGAATGACGTTTTCACTTACTTTTCTAGTTTATAATACAGGTGGGGAGCGCAGTCAGTGAGTGTTTCTATTTATATATGGCATTGGTGAAGGGGAAGTGGAGGGATTAGGAAGAAAGTGAAAACGCGGTAACCAGGCCACCTAGCGTCCACGAGGTGAAAAGAATTGAATGGTCACACTGCATACGGGCGCACAGTGGACCTTTTTTCAAATTCTGTCTCAAAATCGTAGAACTTTGGATCGGAATGACCTAGAGGGATATTTTTTTTTTTTTAATTAAAGCAAAAACCTTTCCGAATATAGAAAAATTATAGAGAAAGTCAAACAAAAAAATTGTGACCTTGAAAATCTGTGTTGAAGATGGAATTTTTGGCAAAAAGAATCGTTTATTAAATACCAGAAATGCTTAGATATTACACTTCATGTGCTATACATGTTTTTATATAGATTTTTGCATGGCCAATCCGAATCTGACATGTAAATCATTGTAAGACAAAATCCAAAATGGCGGATCCAATATGGCAGACTAAAATTGTAAAACGAAGCCGATTTGACTAAAATTTGCTACCAGGGGGTTTTTCAGGTAGCTGATTACAAATCAAAGGTCAAAATTAAAAAAAAAAGAAACCGATGTGACTAAAATTTGCTACAAGGGGGTTTTTCGGGTCGTAAGTAGGTACCCGATTCACTCACAGGTTACTGTGAACAAATTGATACTATTTACTTATATTTTGTGATTTTCGAAAGATTGTAGTAGCCTGCCGTTCCTAGAGTGAATAAATACCATTTTGTACTTACCTATTGTGTACTTTGATCTTTCTAATTACGTTTGTCCTCACTTTAGTACTTTAAAATTCGTGAGGTTCCCTCATGAGTTCAGTCACCATCATTCTTGTCAGACACCCGTCATTCCTGTCACGCAGCCGTCATTCCTGCCACACTATTTGAAAACCTTCTGAAGTATTCTTCAAATAAAAATTCAAAATTAATTACCTATCACTTTTGTTCACAAAGAAATGCTCTTGTATGTTTTTCCAGTGGCTGTAATTTTTATTTCCGAAATTGCACTCTAATTAAAAAAAAATGTGAACTAAAACCGCACTTTTCAACCAATTCGTGAAAAATTACAGAATAATGCAATTAAAATAAATATTTTTACTTGCCATTGAGACAAGTAACATCAGACTTAGGTAAATACCACAATTCATCATTTTTAGACTTTTCCATCATTTGAAAAAAGGGGTGACAGGAATGATCCTTCCCATGCGGTTTTTGGGCTTCTAAATTGAGAAAAAAATAGTAAATTTAAAAATTCAGCTCGGCCGCTGCAGGGATGTGTTCTTGAGGGCTCCCTTGAAGGTAAGAAGCGTTTTCCAGCTAATTTTCACTATATCAACTTTTCGAAATCTTTATTAGTCAATTTGTCCGCCGTCTTGCAAAATGGCCTTATACCATTTTACAATGTTTAAGATTGACATAAAATTGATTTTTTTCTGAAAATTTACAATTTTACGAATGGCCGATTATCTGTACTGTTGACCAGTACTGGGCCAGTACTGCGCCGATTGTTGAACTCCGACGGAGTACGGAAAATTCCACCTGTGGCCACTGTCAGCGTTTTTTACTGGGCCCGTAAAGTGCCAGTATTGAACCGACGATTGGCGTAACTCCGTGAGAAACGGGTTAGCTGTCATGCATTAGGCCAGAGTTCTGCCAGTATTGAACCGACGCTTGGCATACATGCGGGAGATAAGGGTTGGCCGCTGCAAGCGGGGTGAACATTGCCCATATTGCGCCAGTATGCAGGCGACGCTTGGCTCAACTTTGGCAAATAAAGGTTGGCCATTGTCAACGTTTTTTACTGGGCCCGTAAAGTGGCAGCATTGAACCGACGATTGGCGTACACGGAAAAAATTTATCCGTGAAGAAGTCACGAACTTGTAGCTAGGTCTCGGATACGAGATAAAAAAATGAAACATTAAATCCTTATTTCTATGAGAAACATATGCATAAATTTCGAAGTTTCTTACGAACAGTTCGAATTTCCTACGAACAGTTCCTGAAAATTTCAGACTGAAATAAAAAGAGGAAAAATTTTATTTGTGCGATTTAATTTTATATTAATTTATAAATTCGCAACTCAGGAGATTCGAACCTCAAACACTGCTGACTCACCAGTTTCTAAACATAAACCAGGAGTGCGTAAACACGCGCAGCCATCGAGGCCAAACAAAATAGGTATTATAAAACTTCTAGCCACTCATTCGACGAGCTCGAGGCACACATACGAGCGCACACACGCACCGCGCGTGTGTGCGTGGCCCACGTACAGGGCGACTTAGTTTGGAGTTCCCAGATTTGTCGGGCAAGCTCGTGAGTGCTCTGAGAATCTTTTCCCAATCACTCGTAATATTTTTGTAATTATTCACGTAAAAAAAAGTGATGAACCGTTTTAGAATTTTCACATCGAGTTCCTCAATCTTTCTCAAAGTTCGCAGGTTATTTACGAAAATACATAAATATCCGATGAATTTTTCTCATATCCGAGACCTAGCTACTAGTTCGTGACTTTTTTACGGATAAATTTTTTCCGTGTAACTCCGTAAGGAACGGGTTGGCCGTCATGTATTAGGCCAGAGTTCTACTAGCATAGGGCCAGCGCTTATATGTCAGTGCTGGTTTTCCAGCACTGGCGGCGTACTATGCCTGGGTTTTAGCCAGTACTATGCCCGTACTGGTCAGCCAGCTGTAGCTAGCCATTACAGGCGCAGTACTGTGTCCGTTGTTAGTAATGGCCTAAGACCAAAATTTCCACATGGGGCGTATCAGTAATGGACCAGTAGGAAACCCAGTATCACGCCAACCATTGGCTGAAGTCTTATGTCGGTTGTCAGTCAGCACTTGAAGTTGGTATGTGGCCAGTACTACGCCAATCGCTGGCGAAACGCCGGTGCCGGTATTTCACCAGTAATATGCATATTACTCCTAAGCCAGTAGTGAACCAGTATAATGCCAACCATTGGCTGAATTCTTATTTCGGTATTTCACCAGTAATGCGTATCAGTACTGGGCCAGTAGTATACCAGTATCACGCGAACCGTGGGCGGAACTCCTGTGCTGGTAATTCACCAGTGGTGACGGTCAGTACTGGGCCAGTTGTAAAGCAGTATAACGCCAAACGTTGGCGGAACTCTTGCGTCGGTATCCCGCCAGTAGTGACGGTCAGTACTGGGTTAGTCGTAAACATATATGACGCCAACCGTTGGCGGAACTCTTGCGTCGGCATTCTACCAGTAATGACAGTCAGTACTGGGCCAGTTGTAAACCAGTACTATACTGATGGTTGGCACAGTACTAACATCCAGTACTGGTATTTCTTCTCTATTACAACTGGCGCGGTACTGCGCCGGTTGTGAACTCTGACTAATATCCGACTTTTCCCCCTGCACTCTAAGAAAAAGTCTATTAACAGTGAAATTACGTTCCTTTCAGAATGCATCCTTTGAAATTAAGCAGATTTCTTTTGTCCGACAATAGAATCGTTTCACTGTTCAAAGACTTATCCGTTAAATGCAAAACGAAAGTAGTTTTACTGATAAACGATTTCTTTTGACTTTGAAAAGAATTCCTTTAACTATTAAAGGATTTCATTTGTTGGCTAGCGGAGAAAGTGCGCCTGCGCATGAGTGAATTTTTTCACTGCACGATTTATTTATTAATTGATAAAGTGAGTGGAAAAACGAGCGAAATGATGTCGGAAATGGATTACTTCAAAAAAGTAGGAATCCCAGATTGTGACGCAAAAACTTTGGAAGGTACGTGTACTGAAAGAACAATTTTTGATCCGCATAACCTCACTTTTCATTGATTTTTACGCTTTTGACAATTAAAGTATAAATTTTTCTTTATTGCTTTTGACAATCAAACGTTCGTAAGACGTTCTTTCTGAAATGATTTTGTAAAGCGTCGATTTTATATCGATTTTTCATTTACATTCACCAAAGTTCGGCTTTTGTACATTTGTTGCACGTACTATCATGCAATAAATTTTCTTTTAACGTTCAAATTATTCTTTCTTTTGTCCGACAATAGATTTCACTTCAAGATCAAAGGAAATCCTTTCACACTTAAAGGATAGCATTTGAAACGACAATCCTTTAACTGTGAAAGTATTTCCTCTCATGCCAATTTTGAATGGAAAATCCTTTAATAGTGAAAGGAATCGTTTGACAGTCAATAGTCTGTTTTTAGAGTGTGGGATATTACATAAAAGGTGTATTTCCAGGAGATCTACAACTTCAATTTGAAGCTTTTTTGTAATTTGTTATTATTTACTGAAATTAAGCGGAAAAACATGACATTCTTATAGTTTTTTGGGGTTTTCACCTCGAAAGTCAAATGTGCGCCTATTTTCTCTATCGTATTCGTAATCAGCACCTCATAATGCATAGGTATGCAGAGTTTCAAATTAATCGGAGGTATTCACTTTTCGAAAGTTTACTCCCGAAATTTCGGTACCAATATCCGAAGTATAGTATCTGGAAGCTATTCGTACCGAAATTTCGGTACAAATAGCCAAAGTTGTAGTTCGGAGATATTTGTACCGAAATTTCGGTACAAATAGCCAAAGTCGTAGTTCGGAGATATTTGTACCGAAATTTCGGTACACGTAGACACTTCCTAATATTAATAGAAATAATGAACTGCCAATCACAACGAGGTCTGTCAATTGAAAATACGTCATTACGACTTCTGGTTACAGTATACACCCTCAGTCTAATCCACTTACCTTTTCGGAATGTTAACTTCGAAAGTGGTACATTTTATTTGGAATAAATTCTATCTACCGATCTTTGAATTCTGGGGAGTTTAATGTAACAGTATGTTAAGTCACGTCAATCCCCTGCAAGTCACATTGGCAGCAAATTACATTATGGCCAGTCACATTAAGGCATCTCTCATTCAGAAAAATTTGAAGTCCTGAAAAAATTGGCATACAAGTGCGGCAAGTCACGTGCGTGTCTCATGCTTCGCACTCGATTCAAATATGTCCAAAACGCGAACTTTTCTATATAACGTTCATCACAATTATATGAAATGTATATTATATTAATTAATTTTCCTCAGCCTGGGACTGCTTATTCAGATATTGCAAAATAAAGTACAAAGTTTATTTTTCATGGTAATTTTAATATTTGTTCCTTATTTTGCATCAATCTTCATTCATAGCTACGTTAAAAAATATATGATTTGAATAAATGCAATTTATGAATTTAAATCGCTAAATGCTGTAAAAATGTAAATTAAAGCTAATATATGTAAATGATTTCAGTGTTTCTTTTCGCATTTGTCGAATTCTGATGGCCCGAAAACGTAGAATTGTTTGATTTTGACAGTTCTTGTTTTGAATACATTTGTTTTAAAAATGTTTTTTTGGAGAACATTTTTGCCGGTAAATACTTTAACATATCTTGAGGCGCATGAATATTCCCCAAATTCTTTTTTTCCCTAATACTTATTTTATCTAAAATAATTGGACCGAATAGCAATTTGCTATAATTTTGATTTACCTGATAAAATTTAATTAAATTAGAAATTAATTGATTAATTCAAAATCAAAATAAAATTAATTTCAGCCACTTAATCTAATTTTTATTTTTTTCTGAATTACCATTTGTCATATATAATTTTTATATTTCCGATTTTCCGAATTTCTATTTGACGTTATTTTTATTTTAGAAAATTATAATTGTACATAATGTTTATAATACCGAATTACTATTTAACCAAATTTTTATTTTTCCGAATTACTATGTGACATACATCATTTCTATTCTTCCGAATAAGCATATAACTTAAAATTCATTTATACGAAATACTATCTGTCATATAATTCCCATGTCATCAAAACTGTATATAACATCATTCTTCCTAAAATGGCGTCCGGCATTCTGATTACCTGAATAATGCGGCGTAATTCGAATCAACCAATCAGAATGCCGGACGTCGTTTTAGAAAGAATGAAATTTTTGTTAAATGCAGTTTCAATGATATGGGGATTATGACGGATGGCATTCCGTATAAATGAATTTTAGGTTATATGCTGATTCGGAAGAATAAAAATTATGACACATAGTAATTCGAAAAAATAAAAATCAAGTCAAATTGTAATTCGGTATTATAATAATTATGTCAAATTATAATTTGGTAAAATAAAAATTATGTAAAATGGTAATTCGGCAATATAAAAATTATGACAAATGGTAATTCGGAAAAATGAGAATTATAACAAAAAGTAATTAGGAAAAATAAAAATGACGTAATTTGGAAATTAGGATAAATAAAAATGATAACAAGTTGCTATTCGGTCAAATGATTTTCGGTAAAATAAATATCAGGGAAATAGAATTAGGGGATTATTCGCTTACGCCGATTGAGAAGAAAGTTTCCTATACTCATGTATTTTTACGCGCTGATTACGAAAATCATAGTGAAAATTGGCGCATATTTGATTTTCATGTTAAAAGTCACAAAAACCACATAACAATCATTATCTCGTGGGGGGCGGGAAGACACTCCTCTCATTGGTCACAGAAATATTTTAGGTCACACTGATAAAACGAGAAGTGCTGCTCAAAAATGGCTGGTTAACGAACTGGCCCTTCCTTTTTAGGCTTTAAAAAGCGTGCCAAAGCTTAATCCAATCTGATCAGTCTTTCGAAAGTTATCATACATACAGGAGACTATAGACTGCAGAGTACATATGGACAGACTACAGACATAAACCTTCGTAAACATCATTTTTTCTGACTCAGGTGATCTCAAAATGTGGAGATTTGATGAAAACTGACAGTCAAATTTTACATAAAACTAATACCTTCTCATCAGGATGAGAATGTAAAAATGACCAAACATGGATTTTGACGCACTTCTAAATTGAACTGGGTCATAATAGATTAAATTTTTCTTTAATTGTTCAAACAATTTTCTGTTATTGAAATTTAACTTTTAAAAGGAGTAGAGGAAAGAAATGTAGTTTTTTGCAATTTTTTCAATAAACTAAATTAAATTTTGGGACGTCTTGTATTTATAACACTTGAATAATTTTTTGAACGGTTTCCATTTGTTTAACAAATTTTATCGACAAAATATCACTAAATTCACACATATACGTACTGATTTTAAATTTTAACTAACTACTTCAGGTCATTCAGGAATAGTAAAAATGTAGGCTGTTTGTCGATAAAAGTGTTAGAACAAATGAAAATCGGTTAAGAAATACGTTTAAGGAACAAAATGTGTCGAATTATGAAGAGCTGATGGAGTTTGTTGCAAAATTTGCAACAAAAAACTGCAGTTTTTCACATTATTCTAGTCAAAAGTTAAATTTCAATAATATACTATTAAAAAAAACGTAGCGGCTAGCCTGACGGCTGTTTTTTCACCCCGGGTGTGAAGTTCCGAAGAGCGTATAGCGATGTATTTTTCATTCACTGATTACGAATATGGCCATGAAAATTGCAAAAAAAAACAATTTTCAAGGTCAAAGCTTTGAAAGACCACGTTTTTAAAAAGAAAACTGTTATGTTTATAACATTTTTTAAGACCTCGTATAGTGATGTATTCCGATGCGTTGATTACGAACGTGGAAATGAAAATTCCTGCAAATATATTTTTCAGTATTAAAACTTGAAAAAATTATGCTTTGTTTGCTAAGTGTACACACCATTGCTACCGGTAAAAATCATATTTAAAGCATACGGAAGGGACTGCCACGCATTGTAGAGTAAGGCCATTTAATTTAGGAGCTATTTTGTTAGTTTTTGACTTTTGAAGCTTGGGATGGAATGTTCTATGTATATATCACACTTTACCGTCGATTCGCGACATAAAAATTACTATTAATGACCCGTGGAGTCAGGAAAGCACCCCTGTTACTGGTCACAGAAATAATGTTGGTCAAACCCCTGCTCCTTTCCAACGTCTCGTGGGGTGCAGGAAGACATCCCTGTGCCTGGTCACAGAAATAATGTTGGTCAAATCCCTACCCTTTTCCAACGACTCTTGGGGGGGGGGGGGCACCTCTGTGACTGGTCACAGATATAATTTCAATCAAACCCCAATCCTTTTCCAACTTGTCGTGGAGCCGGGAAGGCACTCCTGTACTGGTCAGAGAAATAATTTAGGTAACATCCCTACCCCTCTCCAACGTCGTGTGGAGGGGAAGGCAACCCTGTGACTAGTCACAGAAATAATTTTGGTCAAACTCCTACCCCTTTCCAACGTCTCGTGGGAGGCGGGAAGGTACCCCAGTGACTGGTTACAGAAATAATGTCGGCGTTGAACAAAGTATCTGCGACTAACATGCTTGCCGTCCCGGTTCTACTCTACTCGTTTGGGGTAGTTCAATGGACGAAGAACGAGCTTAAGGCCCTTGATGTCATTACACGTAAGGTCATGCATATATGCATAAAAGCTTGCATATCAATTCGTCAGTTCCGCGATTATATATTTCACGCCGTCAAGGTGGACGCGGGCTTCTGAATCTCCAGTGTCTTCATAACCGGATTGTTCTAAGTACAGCTTACATCGTTACGGATGGCAGAGATCCTCTCCTAAAGATGGCCAGGAACCACGAGATGATTGGCGAAGGAGCGTTCCTTTACAAAGCCGCGGAGCAAGCGGCCGTGACCCTTGGCCTGAATTTTAACATCAGAAGTGAGGAAAGTGCATTACTTCATCCAGATGCTTCACTTCTAAAAACCAAAGTGAAGAAAGCAGAGGTTGCAAATTTTCACCAAGAGCTACTCGACAAGAAAATGCACGGAAACTTTCACAGAAATGTAGAAAAACAGTCCTTGTCGAAGGAGCAAACTTTTGCTTTCCTCAAATCATCAGGGCTTAATTCAGGTACAGTGGGTTTTATTTTCGCATGCCAGGACGGTGTCATTTCCACCTTAGCATACCGTGAGCGCATTTTATGTCAAGAAGTTCCCAGTGATAGGTGCAGAGCGTGTCATGCACACGCTGAGTACCTAGAACACATACTATCAGGGTGTCCGACCCACGCGGGAACGACGTATATCTATAGACATAATGCGGCCCTAAGAGTGCTTTATTACCATCTTTGTCGCTCTACGGTGTTGGTGCAACCCTACCCTGCCGAACGCTCCAAGGGAGATACAGTCAATTTTCCAAAACCAGAAGTGCCAAATTTTCTGGAACTACGATTTTCGGACAGCAGTCTCCATTGCACACTCGAGGCCTGACATCGTTCTCCAAGACTTCGAGAAACGAACTATATTCGTGATCGAATTCTCGGCTCCGTCCGAATACAATATCACTGCAAAGGAGAAAGAAAAAGAGGAGAGGTATCAAGACCTTAAAAGAGAGCTACAACGACTGTACCCAAAATATTCGGTACAAGTAATTGTCCTTGTGATAGGTGCTCTCGGAGGTGCGAAACTATCACTGGTTCGTAACCTTAAAGCAATACCCGCGTGCCAAAAATATGCCAAGGCACTTGCGAGATGGATGCAGAAAGCTGTCATCCTTGGGTCGCTTCGTGTCCTCAAGACACACGAGGGTTTCGCCGGCCTGTCGTTGTGATTTTGTCGTTGCCTATAACCACCCATCTCACGGTTGTGAGACGTGGCCATAGGTGTGATTTACCGCGGTGCTACTGGGGGCTATTGACATTTTGTCGGATGGCAGTTGCTCTTAGTGGGACCCTGCGGTGGTTGTTTAACTTTTTTTCAAATTATATATTATACACAATTCTTGTAATTTAAACGAAATATCGATTATTTGCCACGCGTGATTCAAAATTAATGTTAAGCGTTTTAGGCTGTGACGTCAACTAGTAAGATGGCCGATACCGAGGGTCAAACAATAACACTATAGACACATGGGACGATGCTTAATTTGTAAAAATATTTTCGTAAAAAAAAATTTCTTGCCGTAAGCGTTTCTTGATATTTTTTTATTTTTCAAAATCTATTCAATCAAATCATTGAATCGATAATTTTTTATTCTTACACTGAAAAAAAAAAAAAATTTGGATCCAAAGAAACGCATTGCTTTGATTCCATTTATTTGAGCCAAAAAAACCGTTTACTTAATTGTACTGAACATTGTTTAAAAGCAAGAAACTCATGCATTGATTCAAAGAAATAATTTCTTTGGGCGCCATTTCTTTGAAATAAAGAAATATTTCTTAGTTTCAGAATATGAGATAATTAACTCAAGGAATTGATATCTTTAAAACTAAGAACCTAGTTTCCTTGAATCTCGCTTTCGCATCCAAAGAAATATTTCTTCAGTTCAATGATTTTGTGCCTATGAATTAAAAAACATTCTATTTGAAATAAGTAATTTATCGATGCGTGAAACAAATATTTTGGTTTCTTTGAATCAAAGAAATATTGAGATAAATGAAAGCAATATTAATTAAGTGAAAGCGATATTTCTTCCATATCAGGGGATTGATACTGTTGTTTTAATAGAACATGTGATTAGTAGAATAAAGTAATTTGTTCACTTAAGTAATAATTTATTTACTTGGAAGATATGTTTCTTTTAATAAATAGAGTGAAGCGATTTATGCCCAATAAATATTTCTTTCAAGTGAAGAAATATATTCTTGAAATAACTTCATACACCATTCGTTCAAGAAAATATTTTGGTAAAATTCTTTATTTGTACCGAGTAGTTCAGAACATTGCCGCCAGGTGCGCAAAGTTTATGGTCTCACAATAGAAATGGATTCTCCAGTCTTTAAGTTAGCCATAAATGTTCACCATAGATATAATCTGAAAAAATGTGGTGATTGATGTTTATCGGTCTTCCTAAGCATTGATCAGTTGGTCTTGCTTGAAATTCTTTTTTCTACTCCGCGAAAATGAAAATAAATATATTATTATAAATTATAATCATTATGATTGCAATAAATTTTTTTTCTCAATAAATGGTCCTGCTTAATTTTTGTACTTTAACTATTCAAAATTTTTAAACGATAAAAGAACTTTTTCTATTTGAGTGAATTGTTCTTTGAATCAATTAATATTTTATCAACTCTATCACGTGTTTTTTAAAAACAATATGCCGCATCTTGGAAACAAATATTTATTTGCTTTGAAAAAAATTTCTTTTTTGTAAAGAAATGTTTATTTTACCAAAAAATACGCTTATTTGAATCAAAGAATCATATATTTGGTTCCAAAAAAACTTTCACTCAGTCCGAGTTACATTTATTTGTATGAAATAATTATCTTCTTGAACTTACACCATACTTCTTTACATTATGAAACTCACTTATCATATCAAATACTTATTTATTACAGTCAAAAACAAATCTTTTTCGCTCAACGAATATTTCATAGTGTCAAGTAAATATTTCTATGCCTTAAGCATTGCGTTCCTTAGATCCAAACTAAACATTTCTTTGATCTGAAGAAATATTTCATCAGCCACATTCTACTCTACCATTTCTTCGAATCAAAGAAATTTCCTTTGATTCAAATAAGTTTTTTTCTCAGTGTATTAATTTATTATCAGCAATTTTCGTAATTGAAATAAATGATTGGTTATGTTTAATGAAGTTTCTATTCACACCGAAAATACTTGGTCTACGCTACCGTATTTTCATGAAAAGAAATGCTAAGATTATTTTTCTTTTTAAAAATATAAATTTTATCAGTTTTGCCCTTGAAA